>SJYC01082822.1:0-81602 GCA_006408675.1 Madoqua kirkii
AAAGAGTTGTTAACTCTTTATTAATTCATATGGTCATTTTCTTCTCAGAAAAATTGTGACTGTTCTCAGTAAGTTGTAGGTTTGTATAACTTCCTCTCTCTCTCTCTCTCTCTCTCTCTCTCTCTCTCTCTCTCTCTCTCTCTTTAATTATCAGGTTCGTAATAGAGAAGGTACCCCCTGAGTTTGAGGTCAATACCTTTGAATGTATTTTTTAGGTTAATATGCTCTTCAGTCTATCCTGGGTTCTCAAAATGCTTAGAGACTCTCATCCTCATCCGCTCTCCACATCTCTCCCCCATTCAGTTTATTCACTCAGTCCTGTGCTGCTCTGTGCTAGATGAATTTTCCAGAACAGTGTTAGATTTACACAGAGTGGGCTAAATTGAAGATACACCATTGTAGTGGTTTCTCCTGAAGTAAAATGAAACCCTGGGCATATATTCGAAGGAAACTAATTGGAAAAGATACATGCACCCCAGTGTTCATAGCAGCACTATTCACAATAGCAAGAAGCAACCTAAAGTGTCCATCGATAAATGAATGGATAAAGACGTGCATATGTAAAATGGTGTATTACTCAGTCATTAAAAAAATGAAATAATGCCATTTGTAGCAACATGGATGGACCTGGAGATGATGATACTAAATGAAGTAAGCCAGAGAAAGACAAATAGCATATGGTGTCACATATATGTGGAATCTCAAGTATGACACGAAGGAACTTATCTATGAAATGGAAACAGACTCGTGGATGTAGAGAACAGACGGGTGGTCACTAAGGGAGAGGAGCGGAGGGGAAGGGATGGACTGGGAGTGAGTGTGGGATGTGGAGATGCAGCTGTTATACGTAGAGTGGATGACACAGGGAACTCTGTTCAGCATCCTGTGATAGTGAATCTGTTGGTCTCCTCCACTATATAAGGGGTTTGAGTTAGGTCTTACCTGAATGGCTTAGTGGTTTTCCCTACTTCCTTCAATATAAGCGTGAGTTTTGTAATAAGGCGCTCATGATCTGAGGCACAGTCAGCTCCAGGTCTTGTTTTTGCTGACTGTATAGAGCTTCTCTATCTTTGGCTGCAAAGAATATAATCAATCTAATTTTGATATTGGCCATCTGGTGATGTCCATGTGTAGAGTCTTCTCTTGTGTTGTTGGAAGAGTGTGTTTGCCATGACGGGTGCATTTTCTTGATAAAACTCTGTTAGCCTTCACTCTGCTTCATTTTGTACTCCAAGGCCAAACTTGCCTGTTATCTAGGTCTCTCTTGACTTCCTACTTTTGCATTCCAATCCCCATGATAAAAAGGGCATCTTTTTTGGGGAAGAGAGGATGTTAGTTCTAGAAGGTATTGTAGGTCTTCATAGGACTGTTCAGCTTCTTAGGCATTAGTGGTTAGGCCAAACTTGCCTGTTATCTAGGCTCTCTTGACTTCCTACTTTTGCATTCCAATCCCCATGATAAAAAGGGCATCTTTTTTGGGGAAGAGAGGATGTTAGTTCTAGAAGGTATTGTAGGTCTTCATAGGACTGTTCAGCTTCTTAGGCATTAGTGGTTGGGGCATAGATTTGGATTACTGTGATATCGAATGGTTTGCCTTGGAAACAAATCAAGATCATTCCATCGTTTTTTGAGATTGCAACCAAGTACTGCACTGAGAATCTTTTGTTGATTATGAGGGCTATTATGAAGAAGTCTTGCCCTCACAGTAGTAGATACAATGGTCACCTGAATTAAATTCTCTCATTCCTGTTCATTTTAGTTCATTGATTACTAAGATGTTGACGTTCACTCTTGCCACCTCCAATATGCCTTGATTCGTGGACTTAACATTCCAGGTTCCTATGTAGTATTGTTCTTTAAAGATGAGGCTTTACTTTTACCACCAGACACATCCACAGCTGGGCATTGTTTCTGCTTTGGCCCAGCCTGTTCATTCTTTCTGGAGCTATTTCTCTACCCTTCCTCAGTAGCATATGGGACACCTAACGACTTGGGAGGTTCATCTTCTGGTGTCATATCTTTTTGCCTTTACATACTGTTCGTGGGGTTCTCGTGGCAAGAATACTGGAGTGGTTTGCTATTCCCTTCTCTACTGAACCACGTTTTTGCAGAACTCTTCACTATGACCTGTCCGTCTTGGGTGGCCCTGCATGGCTCATAGTTTCACTGGGTTATGCAAGCCCCATGACAAGGCTGTGCTCATGAAGGAGAGGCTATTATAAATACAATGGATAAGTAACAAGGTCCTGCTGTATGCAGAGGTCCTGCTGTATGCAGAGGTCCTGCTGTATGCTATATGTGTGCTCTTTTCAATATCCTGTGATAAACCATAATGGAAAAGAATATGACAAAGAATGTGTAGATATGTATAACTGAGTCACTTTGCTGTACGGCAGAAATGATCACATTGTAAATCAACTATACTTCAAAAAAGAAAAAAAGTGGGATGCTAGCCTCTGACCCCTTTCTAATCAGACAGTTTGTGTCGGTGTTGGGTTGACAGTTTGCAGCTCTAAAAGTGGTTGAGGGTGAGTGGCCACAGTGGCTCGTTTTTCATTTGAGGTCACCTGTTTTGTCTTGTGAATGAGGCTTGAGCCAGGAGATGCTGAGCCTTCAGGCAGCTGAGGGCTGAATGGCCTCTCTCCATCAGGATGATGGCAGCCGTGTGTTGCCATGACCACAAACAGTGCTCTGAGCTTATTAAGAGAAAAAAGATGCGTCTTAGAAAGGGATGAGGAGTCCTAGGAGGAAAGAGGGAATGAGAGCAGGACTGAGAACTGAAACTAGAGGATTACGCATAGAAATGGTGTGGGTTTTAAATGGGTTTTGTGAGCATTGAATATGCACCTGCTCAAAGCTAACAATAAATCGTGATTCTTAAGTCTTTTCAGTTTGGAAAACCCATGGACCGAGGCCTTTCTTTTTAATGATTATGATTATCAGCTATAGCCCATAATTATTATTATTATTTTTTATTCAAGCAACATTTATTGAGTACTTACTGTGTTTGTGTAAGGCTCTTTGCTGAATTCTTCTGTCCCTTAAGGAGGTAATTCTACAGGCACAACAGACATAATGACTTGCAGTGTCAGATAAATACAGTGCTCACTGCATGCAGAGAGGTGTCAGTTACAGTGTAACTGATTTGAAAGAGACTTGAGAGAATAATGGAGATTTTTGGTTTGAAGTTGAAATCATGCAGTCTTTAACAGTTCTCATACTTTAGTTGCAAATTTGGAGGGAGTTAATGAGTGGATAACCTCAGCTGAGTTGTTTGTTGGAAAAAATTTTCAAATGTTTGTTATATATTCACAGAGTCAGTAGTATCATTAAAATTGCAAATATCTCAGTGCTTGCCTAGTGGATATTCACTGAAAAATTTTAAATTCATCAAAGATCAGAGAAGAGGGAATTCCCTGGTTGTCCAGTGGTTAGGACTTGGAGCTTTCACTGCTGTGGGCCTGGATTCAGTCCATGGTCAGGGAACTAAGACCCGCAAACTGTGCAGCCAAATAAATCAGAGACATTCTCAAGATCAGAGACACTCCTAGTGCATACAGGAAGAACTATAGCTATCTGAATTGTCCCAAGATTCAGTGTATGGCTGACCACTGCTGTGTTATAAAGGGTTTGCTCTGACTATGCTCAGCTCTGTGCATTAGTCAAGAGAGACTGACTTGCTACAAAATGCAGAAATCTCAAGGGCTCAACAGAATGAGAGACTTGCTGATCAGTCTGTCAGCCTACAGTCCTGTGTGTGTGTGTGTGTGTGTGTGTGTGTGTGTGTGTGTGCGCGCGCGTGCGCGCACGCGCACTGGGGGGTCGTGGAATGGGGAGGTGGGTGATGAGAGGCTTTGCTCTGTGTATTCAGGGATCCAGCTTTTCCTTTTTGGACACTCATTTTCCTTCAACTAGTGGCCCCCAGTGGGAGGGGGAGATGGGGTTTGTGCCTGGATAAATCTTGTGGGCTGTGTTGAGAAATGGCCTACTTCATCCCCATCCATGTTCTGTTGGCCAGTTTTATGTCCACAGCTTAACTGAATGGAGCTTGGAAATGCAGTTAGCTGTTTCCACAAGAAGAAGGAAAACCCAGCTGTTGGTAAGGCAGGAGCAGTAGCTGCCGCAACTTGCATTTAATTGAATCCTGGGATTGTATGGTTTTATATGGTGGCTCAGTGGTAAACAGTCTGCCTGCCAGTGCAGGAGATGTGGGTTCATTCAGTCTGTGGGTTGGGAAGAACCCCTGGAGAAAAAAGTGGCTACCCACTCCGGTTCTCTTGTCTGGGAGATCCCATGGACAGAGGAGCCTTGGGGGTGATAGTCCATGGGGTTGCAAAAGAGTCAGGCACGACTTAATGACACAACAACAACAACATGTCATTGATCACAGGGAAGCCTAGTAAACACACACACACTCGATTCTGTTGCACTGTCACAGTCTTCCAGTGAGTGACCCATTTGTAGGAAATTCAGTTGTATGCTCCCAGAGAGGAAGGGTAGACTCCTTCCCACATCTGCACAAAAATGTGTAAACTCAGACACAGATCAACCTGAGAGTTGGACTGTGAAGAAGGCTGAGTGCTGAAGAATTGATGCTTTTGAACTGTGGTGTTGGAGAAGACTCTTGAGAGTCCCTTGGACTGCAAGGAGATCCAACCAGTCCATTCTGAAGGAGATCAGCCCTGGGATTTCTTTGGAAGGAATGATGCTGAAGCTGAAACTCCAGTACTTTGGCCACCTCATGCAAAGAGTTGACTCAGTGGTAAAGACTCTGATGCTGGGAGGGATTAGGGGCAGGAGGAGAAGGGGATGACCGAGGATGAGATGGCTGGATGGCATCACTGACTCGATGGACGTGAGTCTAAGTGAACTCTGAGAGGTGGTGATGGACAGGGAGGCCTGGCGTGCTGTGATTGATGGGGTCGCAAAGAGTGGGACACGACTGAGCAACTGAACTTAACCTTACTTACACATGATTATTTTAAAATTTGAATTTTTAGAAACTGGTTTAAAGTGTATTTTGAAATTCACTTTACATTTGAGGTGTGTTTGAAGTACTTGCTTTAGGCAACATGGAATCCTGAAAGGTTTTCAAGACAGGAATCCCCATCTTGGACGAGTTGCTTCAGATCTGTTCTTCTCAGTTTCTTTGTCTGTGGAATGGTATGATGACTCTTAAAAGAGGCTGTACAGGTAGAGGACTGAGAACAGTGCCTTGTGTGCAGTGAACACTCTGTTGGCTGCTGAAATTAACCCTGTCGTCGTCCTTCTCTTTGCACCGTGAGGGTCTGCCCTGGCACCGTGAGAAGAATGCAGGGCAGGAGCGAGGACTCAGCCAGGTCTGAAGGCTGCAGTGGCGCAGGTCGGGGAGGCTTCTTCCTGAAGTGACATCTAGATACTGTGTGCTTTATGCTAGGCATGTGCTGTTTCATCACACCTGTGTTTTATCTAATCAACACACCAGTCTTGCGAGCTGGATCAGCAGCATCTCAGAATGACTGATGAGGAAGCTGGGGACTGAAGAAGCTGTGATGTGCCTCCAAGTCATATTTCTAGTAAGGGATAGAGCTTCAGTAAGATACCCAGAGGGGTGGCACTTTTAATTATTTTGGGGAACACTGAGCGTGATAAAGGTAAGGCTGATAGTTTTAGTCTGTTTTGAGAGAAAGAGTATAGACGATATTAGGACTAAGTACTCTTTGCATTTGGAGTGAAAAGAGGAAGAAGTTATCCTAAGAGATTTAAACTCATAAATTCTACCGGGTGAATAAATTCAGCCACCAGCAGGTGTGGTCCACTGTGAGAGGTGGTTTGTATGTCTTTTGTGTCCAGAAAGAGAACACAGCTAATATGGGGGAGCAGGGCTTTCTAGGGAAGCTCTGAAGCGATCCTTCTAAGGTCATTGTGCTGTTTTGGCAAAAGATCAGTGTGTTGCCTGTGTAGGACAAGGAAAGCCCGAAACAAAGACCTTATGGGGTTTTACTTTTGAAAACAAAGTAAAAAGATTAGACAGTGTAATGTCCCAGGTCCTTTGGAAGTAGGTTAGTCCCTCTCCTGAAGGCAATGGCACCCCACTCCAATACTCTTGCCTGGAAAATCCATGGACAGAGGAGCCTGGTAGGCTGCAGTCCATGGGGTCGCTAAGAGTCGGACATGACTGAGTGAGTTCACTTTCACTTTTCTCCTTCATGTGTTGGAGAAGGAAATGGCAATCCACTCCAGTGTTCTTGCCGGGAGAATCCCAGGGGTGGCGGAGCCTGGTGTGCTGCCGTCTGTGGGGTCACACAGAGTTGGACACGGCTGAAGAGACTTAGCAGTAGCAGTATGGAGAGGACTGTGTCTCTGATTGGCCAGTGGCCAAGGTCATCCCATGTTCTTTTCTCAGAGTGTGAATATTCTGCAAGCACTGTAATGGGGTGTTTAATTCTTGATACGGATCGTGAAGGTGTAGAGAATACCTTCAGCTGATACGCTGACATGGTGGTATTAGCATCTGGCTCCCACCTGGATTTTCTTAGTATGGCACCCATTCTCATAGCCTTATCTCCTTTGTGCAGACTGTCACTGACCTGGCACCTGGGTGACTCACCTGGTTAACCCACTGACGTTCGTCTCACTCACGGTGTACAAGTGAGGCTCCTGGTCTCTGGGAAATTCTTCTTTCAGTATCCCCAACTTAGCTGCTGTCTTTTTGTTTTTGTCTTGCTCTAGATAATGTGAATTATACTTGACCTGTCCCTGAGATGACTAGGAAGGGTAGAACTAGGAAATACAAGGATCATTTCTTTAGCACCTTATGTTTTTCAAAGCACAGGTTGCTTGTTAACAATAATAAGGCAGCATAAAGAAACATGGTTGATTAACCAAGAGAACTGGGTAGATCTTTCTCCTCAGGATACTTCCTGAAGGCTTACTGGGTATAAGCTGTGAGGCCAAGCACGCACGGCCTGTGTGTTTTTACCTTTAATCCTCAAATCAGCTCCAAGAAGGAAGCTTTTACCTCCTTTTTGACAGTTGAGAAAATCATCTCTCAGGTTTAAAAACTTGGTTGCTCATCACAGGGCAATTGAGTAGTGGATACAGGTTTGTTAGATTCCAAATCACAATTCTGTATCCCCAGTAGGTAAATTTTGTGTTCCCAGAAATAGCCGTCATTAATGTTTTTATGTATCCTGTTTATCATTATTCTCTCCACTACCTGCTTCACAAAGTTGGGGTTATGCAGCATGTAGCTATTTCTGTCTTGCTTTCACTCACTTCATTTAGGTTTGCAAACATTTCCCGAACCATTATTGGTAAATATTTAACTGTTTTACCAAGGTGTAGATTAATCAATAACTCTTGTCTTTTTTTACTTCCTGGAGAAAACATGAACACCAAGAGGAAGCTGTGGGCTTGAAAGGTAGCAATGGATAGGGAACCATCAAGACGGGGCTTTCCAGAGAATGTGATAAGGTACAGGCAACCAGACAAAGTGCGGAAGGAAGCAAGGAAGCACTTTGAAAGTCTCTGCCTGCCTTAGAGTCTCACGCTGAGAGCAGTGAGGGGGGCACCGCCACCCTCGGGCTTGGCTCAGGGTGGGCACGTGGCTCAGGGTGGGCGCGCGGTAGTGGATGTGGACTGAAGCTGACGGACCGCAGGCGCCAGCCCTCTTCCGGCTCTGTGAAGCATCAGCCCCTTGTGTACCCGACGTGTGTGTCATTGGTGAAGGTGCTCGGGGAGAGTGCCACTGCGCGTTAAGAGGTGGTGTCCTGAAGTGCTTAACTCCGCTGTTTACCTTTGCCTGGCGGTGCTGCAGGCTGTGGAGGAACAGGCCTTCCTGTGTTCAGCGTGGTGAGTGAGTGCTGGGTGGAGAGGAACACTGGGTCTGAGCCAGGCAGACGCACGTGGGAGGGCCATGTGCTGGTAATTCACACGTATCCCCTGTCACAGGCGGCCCGGAGCCGGGGACCATGGGTCCCCAGGGAAACTGGAAAGGCTAGCGGAGGTCGGGTCTCTCATCAGCGGCCCCCGCTCAGTGCAGGGGGCAGCCAGCACCCTGGGAACTGAGTGGGTCATGGGGGTTCCTCCCTCCCCGTGTCTAACTCAGATTCTCCTAACTTTTTTAATTCCATTTTTTAAATGTCGTATTGGCGTATAGCTATTTACAGTGTTGTGTCTGGAGGAGGGCATGGGAACCCACTCCAGTGTTCTTGCCTGGAGAATCCCAGGACAGAGGTACCTGGCGGGCTACAGTCCAGGGGGTTGCAGAGTCAGACACAACTGAAGCAACTTAGCACGCGTGCACACATAGTTGATTTATAATATGTTAGTTTTAGGTGTACAGCTAAGTGAATCAGTCACACATACGCATCCTTTCTTTTTCAGATTCTTTTTCCTTGTAGGTTATTACAGAGTATAAAGCAGAGCTCCCTGTGCTGTACAGTAGTCCTGTTGCTCATCTGTTTTATATATAGCAGTGTCTGTATGTGTTGCTTACCTATTTTATATATAGCAGTGTGTGTATGTTAATTCCAAACTCCTAACTTCTCTCTCCCTGCCACATTTCCCCTTTGGTACCATATGTTTGTTTTTGGAGTCTGTGAATCTGTTTCTTGTAAATGAGTTCATTTATATCTTTTTTTATTTCACATGTAAGTGATGTCATATGGTATTTGTCTTTCTCGACTTAGTACGATCATCTCTAAGTCCATCCATGTTGCTGCAAATGGCTTTCTCTCATTCTTTTTTTGTGGCTAATATTTCATTGTGTGTATGTACCACATGTTATTTATCCATAACTCAGACCTTGTCATCAAGGTCCCTGCCTTGAGCTCTCATCTTGGACTAGTCAGCTTTTAGGTGTGACCCATTGAACCATGGTGAGGAGGTCTCCCTGTAGGTCATTGGCATTTCCTGAGCAGATGCTCCGGCTTCTGGAGTCCTACTGTGCTGCCAGCCAACGTTATTCTTATTCTAAGATGCCACTTGGCTGTGTTGGCAACTGTTAATGACCTTCCTCAGTGGTCCAGATGGGAAGAATAAAACTCAAGTCAGTGCTCAGAATTAAGGCAGCATGTTTCCTTGTGAAAGGCCCATCAGAGCCTGGGTGAAGTTTCTTGGCCAGAATGCACACTTCACTGAGACAAGGGACAGTGGGGCAGGAACAGTTTTGGAATGAATTGTACTGACTTCTTGAATTTTTAACCAAAACCACATATTCAAGTTCTGTGCTGGGGGCCACCAGTAACAGGTCAGAAGGAGGATGGCTCTCAGGGGATTTAGGGACAGAGGTGAAAGGACCAGGTCCATCTGTGATGACTGGACGAGGTTAGAGGTGTGCCTGAAGGAGCACAGGGTAGGGTGGGGCCTCCGTCATTCCCAGGGATGGAGGAATATTAAGACTTCCTGGGAAAGGTGACATTTACTCAGGATCTGAGCAACAAGTCATAGGTAGAGACAAAGAAATGCAGGAAGGATGTTCCTAGGCAGATGACAGAACACATGTGCTTGTCTGAAGGTGTGAAGCTTGGGAAATGCAGTCTGTTCGCAGCACATGTCGAGAGATGAGACTGCGGAGAGGTGGCTGGCAGGGGGATTGGGAGGGCCCAGGGACGTGGCTGAGGAGCGCTTTCTGGAAACCCGGGGTGGTGGGGGTGTTGGTTCTGTGAAAGGGTGATGCTAAGGTCTGAGGGAGATCAGCCCTGGAATTTCTTTGGAAGGAATGATGCTAAAGCTGAAACTCCAGTACTTTGGCCACCTCCTGTGAAGAGTTGACTCATTGGAAAAGACTCTAATGCTGGGAGGGATTGGAGGCAGGAGGAGAAGGGGACGACCGAGGATGAGATGGCTGGATGGCATCACTGACTCAATGGATGTGAGTCTGAATGAGCTCTGGGAGTTGGTGATGGACAGGGAGGCCTGGCGTGTTGTGATTGATGGGATTGCAAAGAGTCGGAGACTACTGAGCGACTGAACTGAGCTGAAGGTCACCCAGAGGGAGTCTGGGCTTGGTGGGGGCAGCCTGGGGGCAGGAGGCAGGTGTCCATGTAGGGGATGGAGAGGCTGGGTGGCGAGCAGGGGAAGGGGAGATGCTGAACCAGGCCCTAGGGTGACAGGTGGGGAGGTGACTGGGTGTGGGGGGAAGGGCGAGTGAGAGGTCTGGGTCTGGGATGAATCCTCGCTTCCCGCCACAGGGGGACAGGAGATCCTGAAGGCAGGGGCAGGACTGAGTGCAGAGATGCGGGGAGGCGCCTTTGGAATATCCCTGTGGGGGTGTTCAGCGGGCAGCAGAGTATCAGGTCTGAGGCTCAGGGGAGCTGAGGGTTTGGGAGGCATCCCCGTGGGGCTGATGTTTGGCACTGCAGGAGTGAAGGTGCAGGTGCCTGCAGAGAAAAATGCCAGGAGGAGCGGCGAGGGGGCTGGTCGGCAGAGTGCTGGCTGGCATCAAGGACAAGCTGCCGCCTGATTGCATCAGACACCCCAGAGGACGGACCTTACAGGTGGAGTTAGAGCTGTCAACACAGATGAGGTGGTCCAGGGGCTGTGGGAAGGCAGGACCCTGGGGAGCACCACTGTGACAGGACTGATAGAAAGGAACCTGAGACCAGGGTCTGGGAAGGAGCAGGGAGGGAGATGGGAGTCCCCTAAAAGCTCGCCCGGGAGCTGGATGCAGGACGTGTATCCGGGAAGGCTGCTTGGAAGAGGAGGCAGGATGGTCGGTAAACGTGGGCTGGTTTGGCACTGGGGGGTCCTCTGTGACCTGAGAGGCGGCACCAGGAGGTTTATAACCCTCATTGCTTTGTTCTGTGTGTGTGCCCAGACTCTCTTTGTGAAATCAGGGGAGTGCTGCAAGGCACCCGGCCCCATTTCCTAAAGGAAACAGCAGCTTCCTGGCTTCCTGTGGGGTCTGCCAGTTCTAAGGGATGGGAACAGTCCTGATGCAAAGTGTGCCTTGGACAGTTTACTGGGATTTCATTAATGGAGGACTTCAGTCACTCGGGTTACATGTGTATGGTTTGATGGCTGTCTGGCATGGGGATGAGCCATCCAGGCAGACCCTTCAGAAGGCAGAAGGGTGGTGGGGGAACCAGTCATCAGTATTCTTTTTCTGAAGTCTGGTTGTCATTGATGATTGGGATCAAAGTGGATTCTGGGCATATTAAGCCTGCTACTGCTGCTAAGTCACTTCAGTCGTGTCCAACTCTGTGCGACCCCATGGACTGTAGCCTACCAGGCTCCTCCGCCCAGGGGATTTCCCAGGCAAGAGTACTGGAGTAGGGTGCCATTGCATATTAAGCCTGGTTATTCCATATTAAGTCTTGAGGACCACAGACAGTGTTCCTTCTTTTTAAGACCCTTGAATGATTGCATTTACTCATTGTGTTTCCAAGTTTATTTCATCTTGGGATTTTTAAAAAAAATTATAAAAGCAGCATATGGTTCATTATTTAAAAGAAATCCATGGAGGTAAATAAGGTTTAAGTCATCCACCTGCCCTTCCCACTTGCAGACTCTCCCCATGCTGGTAAGGTCTCTGGTGTGGGGTGTCACACTATACTGCTGTCTTGTCCCCTGGATTTTGAAGTCTCTGTGGGCCAAGGCTGTACCTCTTACTCACCTTTGCCTCTTTACCTTCTGCCACACAGCTTGACCTAAGTCTCCAGGGTCCACTAAATATTAGCGGCATAAATAATCTGATATGTGAACAGGTGAATGAACAAGGTGACCTCTTAGGCTTTGCCCTTGGGGCTGCTGCTTCCGTTTTAACTTCAGAGAGAAACTGGACACGAGAGAGTCCCCATGTTGGTTACTTTTTGATTTGCAGGAGCGCTTATTCTGTGGAAGGCGCTTTGTAACAAGGTGCAGGGTCTGCAGCCCCTCTCTCCAGCCTTCGGTGTAGAGTTCTTGAGTTATGTGAATTAATCTGTTTAGAAACCAGTAGATGGCTGGCAGAGAATCAATGAGATGAGAGGTTTAGCACGTCATGGCATTATAACATGTGATCTTTATAATGCATTTTAAGTTCTTCAAAAGCGCACCAGGACTTCTACATTAAGTTCAAACAGTCAGGAGACATTTACTCTGCTTTCTCTGAACCTCAGGCACTGGGATGTTATCACAGATAAAGCAGAAGGAAGAATCCTGTCCAAGAGATGGCAAGTCACAGTCTGTCCCCAGAGGCCTGCAGACCATGTGGGCAAAACCATATTTGTAGGTATGAAAGGGAAGATGGAGAAAAAGATGAAAAAGGCCAGCAAATCAGAATGTCCTGCTGACCACAGACCACAGAGAAAGGGGATTTCAGGTATGATGGGAGCAAGACTTCTTTCTGCCTGGAAATTTAGGCTTTGGGTTCTGTTCTTCCTTTGTTCACTTCGAGCAGTTTCTCCAGGTGAGCTCTGGAACCACCTATGTCAGAATCCTTGTAAAAATTGCTTATTCCCTACCTTCTCCAAGGACTATACAATCAGAATTCCCAGGGCAGGATCCCAGAGTCTGCATTTTAATCTCCAGGGCAACTAGTGTAAGTTAAACTGGAGCCAGAAGACACATGCTTCATGCCATTCATAGCAGCTCTGATCACAGTCAGGACGCAGGGGCAGCCTGAACCGCTGACGGACGACTGGAGATCACAGACAGTCAGGACGCGGGGGCAGCCTGATGTCCACTGACGGACGACTGGAGATCACAGACAGTCAGGACGCGGGAGCAGCCTGATGTCCACTGACAGATGACTGGATAAGGAAGATGTGAGATAAACACATGCGCACAGGAGTACTACTTAGCCATAAAAAGAATGAAATAATGCCATTTGCAGTGACACGGATGGAGTTACTTAGAGATTATCATACTAAGTGAGGTAAGTCATACAGAGAAACATGAATACATTATATTGCTTGTCGGTAGAATCTTAAAAAAAAAGACACAAGTGAACTTATATTCAAAATGGAAATAGACCATGGACGTAGAAAACAAACTTACAGTTACCAAAGGGAAAGGGGCGGGGGATAAACTAGGTGTTTGGGATTAATAGGTACATACTGCTTCACACAGACTAGATAGCCGACAAGGACCTACTCTATAGCATACATAACAATACTTAATATCCTGTAATAATCTGTAAGAAGAAACCTGAAAAAGTACATATACATATATGTATAACTGAGTCACTTTGCTGTACAGCTAAAACTAACAGAACATTGGAAACTAACTGTACTTTAGTTTAAAAAGAGGCATCACCATTTAAAACAAAACAAAAGAGCCTAACAGAACCTAGACAGTTCCTGTTGGTTTCAAGATCCTAGACAGCATTTAGGCCAAAATTTTTCTTGCCATGGACTAAATCCATGGACTAACAGCTTAAGTACAGAAAATGATTTTTTGCACAGTCCAGAATTCAACAGTGTGTTGTACTAATCCAGATGACCTCTCAGCAGAAGCAGACATTTCATCTTCTTGCTACCTTTTTGCCTTAAACTTGGGTGGAGGGCCTGGGAGGATTGGTTTAGGACATGGACATAGATGCAAACTTAACATATCATCTTCAGAGTGAGATTCAGCAGAAACGCAGAGTATATTTTATACTAGTTCCCAGTGTTGAGTTTTCTGTAATTGATAGAGACTGCATTGGTTCTGCAAGATTTTCTCAAAACCATGGGTTATGAGAAATGCTCACTGCAGTTCTGAGAAGGATCGCTGGAACGTTCATCTAGCGGCCACATCAGAATATGTAATTGCGTGCCTCCTGTGATGACTGCTTTCAGGGACACTACCAGTTTCAGTGTGTAAGTTCTGAAGTGTTTCTTTTTAAGAAGTTAAATGTGTTCCTAATAGCATACCTTTTCTTCTGTCAGTTGGCAACTTACATATTTAAGCCCTTAAGCTCTTTTCTACAGTACTGTTTGAAATTGTGTAAACGTGTTTTTGAGCCCTTTATAAAATACTTTTGCACTCCGTTTCCTAGTTTAACTTTTTTTTTTTTTAGGGTTATCTTTGAAAAAATATACTTGTATCACAGGTAGAGAAATTTCTTAAAAATTGATTATTTAAAAATGGGAAGGAGACTGTTGAATTAGATTCAAACAGACCCCTTTTACATCTTTTCCCACCTCTTTTCCCCACTCTTTCCCCATCTTCCAAATAGCGGAACAGCCCTGTCTTCCCTCCCGTCATTGTCCCCTCCCTTTGAGGCACTCTGATTCAGGCCTGTGTGTGTGCAGCCGTCCATGTGGGCTGGGCTTCCCTCTAACAACAGAATGCGCTTTCCCTGGAGATGGATGGTGCAGGAGCCGTGAGTAATTGCCAGGCGGGTCGGGTGCCGCACCACCCGACCTGACTGCATCTTAGATTCCGCTGAAGTAGGGTTTTTTTTCAATGACATATAGTTGATTTGCAATGTTGTGTTAGTTTCTGGTGTACAGCAAAGTGGTTCAGTTATATAAATATATATTCAGTTATAAAATGCATGTTTAAGTATATACATGTAAGTGTATATATTTTTTTCAGATTCTTTTCCATTATAGGTTATTACAAGGTGTTGAATATAGTCCCCTGTGCTATGCAGTAGGTCGTTGTTAAATTTATTTTGTATATAGTAGTCTATATCTGTTCATCCCAAGCTCCTGGTTTATCCCAGATGCCTCCCCTCCCTTTTGGTAACCATAAGTTTGCTTCCTGTGTCTGTGAATCTGTTTCTATTTTGTAAATAAGTTCACTTGTATCTTTTTTTTTTTTAATTCCACATTGAAGGGATGTCCTATGATGTTTGTCTTTCTGCCCAGACCCCACCCAGGAGTGACAGCACTGGACTCTCAGGCCCCAGGCGATTCTGAAGTGCATTCAGGGCTAGGAGCCAGTGAGGTCAGATGCCTCAGTGTTTCTCGGGGGGCTCCAAGGCTCTTTCTGTCTGAGTCTCCAGGAGAGCTGGGTTGAAATGCAGAGTCCTTCTCCAGACCCCAGACCCTGCGAATCTGTTGCTCAGAGTGGGCCTGGCCTCATCAGCGTGTAAATGCGTCTGTAATGTTGGGAGCCCCCAGCCTTGGGATCCTCAGCAGTGTTTTTGGACCCAGCTTAGCGAGGTGCGAGGTGCCGGGGGAAGGCTGGCGGGAACTGTGGCGCGTCAGGGCTCTGGCCGGTTTGTCTGGGGTGGGAGGCTTCTCCTCGCTTTGGGGAGGACGATGCGCTGTCCCCCTGTGTTCTCTGTGCTCCCCAGAGCGTGGCTCCAGGCTCTGAATGACTCACCCCAGCCTGTGGCCTGTCAGCTGGCAAGCACTGTGCCCAGGGTGGGGGTGTGAGGGTGTTTATCCCAGCTGACAGGCGCAGATGCTAATTGCAAAGATGAGGGGAATACATTTACAAGGGTGCCACAAACAGCTTGCAGCCAGGCCTGGAATCCACGTGAAGGGCCCCTGACCCCAGGGACTCATCTGCAGTTCAGAGGAGGGAGGAGAGGGCTTGTGGTCTCAGAAGATGGAGCGGACTTGGGGAGAGGGGAGCTGAAGCCTTCATTTCTGGGCCACGGCATCCCGGATCCATTGGAAGACCTCATTTCCCTGAGAAGTTTGGTGCCTAAATACCCGAGTTGTGATTTTATTCGTATTAAATGGAGGTAATTAAAATGAGCAGTAATTTTGAGTGACAAAGTAACTGATGAATACAAATATTGTTTTTTAATTTGGGGCATTTAGTTGCTGTTATCTTGAGGTTTAAGCACATATTATTTCAGAATCTATATATTTTATTTCGGGAAGAGGACAAGCAGAAAGAAACCCAAACTGTGTGTGTCTTCATCCCCACCCCCGTTCCTGCCAGTATGTCTGAAACCTCACATTTACTATTCTGTAATGCTTTACCTTCTGGTGATTTTTTTTTCCTCCCAAATAAGAGATCGTGTATCTTAGGACATATTTGTGTTTATTGAGCCAGCGCTGCTGGGAGGAAAAGCTGAGGCGTAAGGGTTGTTTTTGTAATTGTGGCTGGAATTAGGTGAAAATCCTCTTGGCTGGGAAAAGCTTTTTCTTTTTCTTTTTTTTTTTTTGAGTGCTGAGTTACCAAGACTCAAAATAAAACTTTGACAAAGGGGCCTGTGTCCCCTCTGACCCCCTCACCACGTAGAGACCGCGCCAGCTTTTCTGCCTCCCACTGTCTGTTCCCATCATCCCTTCCAGAGGCTGGACATGCTTCCCCGGGCAGGAGTCCTGTCTCTGTCTCTCCAAGGCCCACTGCCTCCTGGGCGAGTCCCTGGGGTTTTGGAAAATGTGATAAGTGGGGGGATGGTGCCTTTGTAAAAAAGACCTCTGCTTCTCATCGTTGTTATTTTCCCTGCACACAGAGAGGAACAGCTGTGGCAGCCAGGCAGGCCAGGACTGCACGTTCGTCCTGAGTCTTATTTGACAATCCGGATATGTTTAAGCAGGATGGAGCTGGGAGCCCAGCAGTCAGCCAGCCGATTGGCATGCAAGGCCCCATGTTACCCGAGGGGTGAACAGCCCTCAGTGAAGCAGTGTGGTGTACGGATTGAGCCAGAAGTCAGCCCTCAGGGTTTCACTGCGGCCCGAAGCGTCTCTTTTTATGCACTCATCCTGTCCATGGCTGGTGTTTAGTCCTCGTTGTGTTCCAGTCCGGTCGGCGAGGCCTCATCTCATGGTGTTGATACGTGACATGACCCCCAGAGTGAGCTTCCCGCCTCCCCTGGGCCTGCGTGCAGCCTTGCAGCCAGATGCGGGGTTCGTCGTTTGCAGAGGATGTTTCATGTCTGGGGTCTTGTCACTTGCTTCTGCTGTGAGGAGGGCTGTCTCCTGGCCTGCGGGCCCCTCTGTTGTCTGCACAGGGACCCCCTACCTTCCCCGGGGTGTGGACGGTGTCCTCAGGCCTCCCCTTGGCCCCTGTGCGCTGCCTTCTGAGTGAAGGTGGGCATGAGAGTCCACGCCCCTTCACCCCACTTCTATCTGCCTCTCTGCCTGCCCCGTAGATGTCCACAACTAAAAGGTCAAACCCAAACATGCTTGGTTTTCTCCTCAAGCCACAGACCCTTCCTCTCTACCCTGAATTGCCAGGCATCCTAAAGGCTTTCTGCCGACCCTAAGCTTGCAGATGTCCAGATTTAATGGAGCAGCAGGATTTATTTTAGATGGGATCGTGACATGGGATTGCCAAGTCTTTTTGATAAGAAAAACTCATTGTCATTTAGTGAAAAGCCAGGAGATTTAGCCCCCTGGCAAGGCTGTAATCTCTGATTAAACAGAGCCAGGGCACAGCAGCCCTTGTGAACACATCTGTCCAGCTTCAGGATGGCAGAGTCACGTCACTGTCCCCGCCTTTCCCGGTTTTGCCGGCCAGAAGCCCCACGTCTGAGACCAGAAGCGGCAGCTTCTATGTGCCCGCCCCTCCTCTCTGTCCACAGGAGCTGGCGAGGGACCTGGCTTCCCCTCCTTTGTGGTCTGATCCCTTACATCGTCTCCATGTTGGTGGCCCCTGGATGGTGCCCGCAGAGCTCTGTGGGCAGCACGTGCTCCCCTGACCTGCTGGCCACCCCACCGACCCACACTCTTGGGGACCCTTTGCTCCTTGACCTTTCACTCTGCCTATTGGGGCCCCCGGCCACCTCAGCACGACATCATCCCCTCTGACTGTGGGTGAAATGACTGCTCGGGGCCTCTCGGAGCCCTGCTGGGTCCCCCAGGATGTTTCCTGCAGCGTCTGTTTCTCCAGCACGTGGAGCCGGGGGTCTGGCCCCACCCCCGCATGTGAGGCTGAGACCTGGGTTTCCAGGCTCTGCTCATGGGCACAGGACCTCAGCTGTTTACCCTGGGCCTCCAGGCCTGCTCCTGCATCTGCTCGCGCTGACGGCCATCCATCCTGGTGTTTGTTGTTGGGTTCAGACCACACGTGGAGGCCCTCGGAAGTGGCAGCTCTTCTTGCCTGGGGCCACGTGGGCGAGTGGCGCAGGAGGACCCGGAGGAGCTCCTCTTTCAACCCGGACCTGTTGCTTACTGCGCCCAGCCTATCCATCCCCTGCTTCTCTCTTGGCGCCTGAACCTGCCGCTTGTGTCCCGGGTGGGTGATGACAGCCCTCTGCCTGGTGACCGATCTTAAAGGGGCTGCTCTGAGCGCCGGAGAGTGGAGAGCGGCCTCACAACTTCCTCTAAGAAGTACAGGGGTGTGTGTGTGTGTGTGTGTGTGTGTGTGTGTGTGTGTGTGTGTGTTTTGAGGGGGTCACTCTTCGGGGTGTTCTGTTGAGTGTCTCTGCGGGTTCAGGGGCGGTTAGAGTCTGGTACCTGTGTGCCTCTGAAGCGGCTGGGCTGCCGCTGGGTCATCATCCCTGCCCCATGTGTGTGTGTGTGTGTGTGTGTGTGTGTGCGCGCGCGTGCGTGCTGAGGGGGTCACACTGGCCAGTGAGCCCTGGTGCACCTTTCTTCCCGGGACAAGTCTCGGGGTGTTCTGTTGAGTGTCTCTGCGGGTTCAGGGGCGGTTAGAGTCTGGTACCTGTGTGCCTCTGAAGCGGCTGGGCTGCCGCTGGGTCATCATCCCTGCCCCCGGATCTCTGAGGGTGGTTCAGGAGTGCCTCCTGTTGCCCTGGTGCCGTTTGCTTTTGTCTCTTTTTTGTTGCCTCTGACGTGGTTAAGCATCAGGTTCTGACCTCAACTCCTGCTGGTTCATTCAGCGGCACGCTTCTCTAAGGTGGGATACTGATGACGATGCTCAGATATACCCCATGGTGACGGAGGTGTTGATGAGGGCTTCCCCTCTGATCTGAGTGCATCAGGGTGAGAGGAGGTGCGGCACATGCCCTGTTGAGAGAAAAGGTGATGAAACCTGTGTGCCTTAGGGGGTCCCTCTCCCCAGTCCTTCATGTTTGTCTGCTTTGCCACGTTGCCCCATCCACCAACCCATCGACCCTCTCAGTCTCTGCACTGCTGGGTGAGGCAGAGGAGGACCTGGGGAGGGGCCGAGGTCCCAGGCAGTGCAGGTGTCCCCTGACCCCAGGCCCAGTGCAGGGGTCAGTCAGTAGCACTGCACACTGGCTCCGGGCCTGCGCAGTCATGCTACGGAGATGCTGGTGACAAGATAGTCCTGGTCCTGGGGACTTCCCTGGTGGTCCAGTGGTTAGGACCTGATACCGTCATTGCCAGGAGCCCGGGTTCAATCCCTGGTCGGGGACCTAAGATCCCAGAAGTCACATGGTGTGGCCAGAAGGAACACGTGTGGTCCCTGAGCCAGCAGAGCACCTCTGGTGGGGAAGGCAGGGGCTGGGGACATATTGGTATTAACAGATACTCACTTTTGAGCACAAGGCATGGTGGGAGGCCTCATCTATTTGAGAGGGTTTGGGGACAATATACCTGGAATTTGATGACGCTCTGGTGCCTTTTTGTCAATAGTACCCTCATAGGAGCTACCTTAAGCAAGAAACAAGGACGAAATAGCTTAATATTCTGTACTTAGGCAAATACCATACTTAATTTCAAAGCTTCATTAGAGTCAAAAGTTGGTAAAGATTAGCCAAAGCAGAGAATTGAGTTTTGAACTTTTTCCTTTGCTACTTTGATATTTTTGTGATGTTCTCTTGAAAATGAATTACTAGCTTGGTTGCATTTAATCAGAGGAATTAGGTGGGAAAAAAAAGAACGTTTAAAGCTGCCCTCAGAGGTCCGTGGGCTGGAGCCCTCCCCCCAGGCTCCCTCACGTGCACCTGCTGGAAACGAGGGGGCGGGGGTCCCCCTACAGTGTGGCCTTGCCTCCCTGAGGGGCACACGCTGGGGGCTGGCGGGTCGGGCCTTTGGATGGAGCTGGATGGTTTCTCTTGACCTCACAGGTTTCTTTCAGAGTCGGGATGACTTTATGGTCCAGAGCGCAGGCTCAGGGGAAAGTGGGGTAAGATGACCCAGGTTCTCCTCCTTGCAGTCCTGCTGACAAGCTTCCTTCTGCAGGGAGCGGGGGTGGGGGTTACTTCCATGGAGCTGTTGTGGGCATTTAAACTGGTTCATTTATGCAGAGTGCTTGGAACTGTGCCTGACCCTCAGTAAGTCTGCCTCCCTCGTGGCTCAGTGGAAGGGAGACTGGTGAGGGGTCCCGGGAGAGGAGCCGTCTGCGCTGGACATGACCTGCCCGCAGGACAGCAGAGGCAACGCCGTCCATGCAGACGGAGACTCACACGGCTCTTGCTTCATGTCCAGTAATAAATCTTCAACTTACCAGCCTTCCACGGACTTTGTCTTGAGTTTTAAAATGTTATTCCTTTCGGTTTTACTAAATTTTGTGATGTTGGTCATGATTTGCTTTCTTTACGCCTTTCAGTTCTCCTTTAAACGCTCTCCTTCCAATTTTTAGTCAATTAACACGAGTGAGATACTCTTAGAGAAAAGTGTGAAAGTGTTAGTCCCTCAGTTGTGTCCAGCTCTTTGTGACTCCATGGACTGTAGCCTGCCAGGCTCCTCTGTCCATGGAATTCTCCAGGCAAGAATGCTGGAGTGGGTAATCATTCCCTTCTCCAGGGGATCTTCCTGACCCAGGGATCTAACCTGGGTCTCCTGCATTGCAGGCAGATTCTTTACCAGCTGAGCCACCAGGGAACAGCTACCACGTATGTAAGGCTTTCTTTTTGCTTCAAATGTCAGTCTTCTCAGTGGAGAGAGCCTAGTACTGTAACTGCAGACATCATACAGGTCTTGAGCCCAGGAGAAGAGATGCTTTTTTATATAGAACCAGTGAGAAAGGCCATTTATTCAAAAAGAACTTAGGCTTCTGTGCACCGGGACTGTGGTCACAGACTGGACAGGCTGTCTGCATGCAGCTCTCCACGAAAGGAAAGGCCCTGGAAGGTTCTGTACTCACACAGACATTGAAGGAACCACGAGGTCACACAGTGCAGCCTGTGTCCATCACACGGCGGGCCCTGCAATGGTGATGGCTTTTCAGGAGAGGGCTGGTCCGCCTTCAGGCTCCTGGGCGTCCAATCCCTTGTCTAGGGATGTAGACTAAGCCTCTGTATTCCTTTTGTAGGTTAGGGGGCTGCGGAAGGTGCAGCCACATCCTGATGTGTTAAAAGTGGTTGCTGAGAAAAGGAGTGCCAGGAAGGGTAGCCCTGTCCTTGTGGGTCACTTTCTAAATGACAGAATCTGAGGCGAGAAGCGTGTCCTCTCTCAGAAACCCTTGGGCTCTTGGTGCCAGGGTGGTTGGCCACTTGGTGGTGGTGAAGATGAAAGTTTTTGGCACTGCAGAGTTTAGGGCTGATTATAAGTCTCCTGGATATAGGTGACAGTAATGGTTATAATGGTAAGCAGCAGATTTGGTATTTTTACTTTTTAAGTAAACTCAAAGCAGTTCTGATTCAGAAATGAGGAAAGCTTAGAGTGGGTCCAGATAGAAAGTTATCTTAAGAAAGTTTTAGGGAAGAGATTACTTAATTTTACTATCATTCTCAGGCATTTTATAAATATCGAATTTTATGCTTGTATTCTTGGACATACATGAGAAAAAGCCCATTTGAATTCATGAAAAATGTGATTAAATTTGTTTTTGTTTTTTTTAACCTTTAAAAAAATCTGTATAGAAGCTTGAAGTAAGCTGAATGTTGGCAGTTAGGAGTTTGGGGGCCCCTTCTTTAATGAGATGAAAACCTCATGAGTTATTTCTCATATTTGTATGTTAATAAATATTCAGGGTTTAATCACTATTGCTTCTCAGTTAAAATAGCAGCAGAAGCTCTCAATCCTCTCATCTCTGTTAATCACACTGCTCTTCTTCAAATTATCCAACCTTCATTCACAACAACATGAATGGAGATGATCATACCAAGTCAGGAGGGGAAAGACAGTTACCACATGCTGTCACTTACATGCAGAATCCAAAGCAGGACACCAGGGAACCCGGCTGCGAAACAGACATAGACTCGCAGACGCGAAGAGCAGACCTGTGGCTGCTGAGGGACAGACACAGACTCGCAGACGCGAAGAGCAGACCTGTGGCTGCTGAGGGGACAGACACAGACTCGCAGACGCGAAGAGCAGACCTGTGGCTGCTGAGGGACAGACACAGACTCACAGATGTGAAGAGCAGACCTGCGGCTGCTGAGGGGACAGACACAGACTCGCAGACTCGAAGAGCGGACGTGTGGCTGCTGAGGGACAGATACAGACTTGCAGACATGAAGGGCAGACATGTGGTTGCTGAGGGCGGGCTGGGGAGGGCGGAGTTGGGGGTTGGGGTTAGTAGGTGTAAACGTTTATATATAGAATAAGCAACGGGTCCTACTGTAGGGCACAGGGAAGTATATTCAATATCCTGTGATAAAATACCATGGGAAAGAAGACTTAAAAAGAAGAATGTATAGGGGATTTCCCTGGCAGTCCAGTGGTTAAGAGTCTAGGCCTCTACTTCAGGGATTGAGGGTTCACTCCCTGGTCAGGGAACTAGGATCTCTAACCCAGGTAGCTTGACAGAAAAAGAACAAGGGTGTGTGTGTGTGTGTGTATGTGTACATATCTATATCAGATATATATGAATCTCTTTGCTGTATAGCAGAAATTAACACAACACTATAAATCTAACTACATTTGAATTTTAAAAAATGCTTAGCCTTGAATGGAAACAGTGGTCCTCTCTACTGACCGCCATCCAGTATAAAACAAGAGGCCAGGAGATGGTGCCCTGTGGTTTGTGTGCTTCTCCTTTATCCTTTGACAGCCCTATGCTGCAGCCGCGATTATCCCTTTTTTGGAGGACTAAACTCCATGTCTGGCAAGTTAACTGCAAACATTCAGCCTAGTCTTGGGAGTCTTCGGTCAAGAGGTCTCTCTGGTCTTCTCTGCAGACACTCCTGCAGTGATGCCCTGAGGTCAGGCAGCTGTGCCCAGGGCTGACCCTGTCCCCGCTCAGCATTCAGGATCATGTTTCTGCCTGTGCTCCTCTCCTCCTCTTACTTATTATTTCAAAGCATGTCTGCTTTGTCTCATTGTATCCTTTCTCTGAACTTCTGCAACACTTAAGGTATGATCAGTTGAGTTCAGTTCAGTCTCTCAGTCCTGTCTGACTCTGCGACCCCATGAATTGTAGCACGCCAGGCCTCCCTGTCCATCACTAACTCCCGGAGTTCATTCAGACTCACGTCCATCGGGTCAGTGATGCCAACCAGCTGTCTCATCCTCTGTTGTCCCCTTCTCTTCCTGTCCCCAATCCTTCCCAGCATCAGAGTCTTCTCCAATGAGTCAAGTCTTCGCATGAAGTGGCCAAAGTACTGGAGTTTCAGCTTTAGCATCAGTCCTTCCAAAGAAATCCCAGGGCTGATCTCCTTCAGAATGGACTGGTTGGATCTCCTTGCAGTCCAGGGGACGCTCAAGAGTTTTCTCCAACACCACAGTTCAAAAATATCAATTCTTTGGTGCTCAGCTTTCTTCACAGTCCAGCTCTCACATCCATACGTGACTACTGGAAAAACCATAGCCTTGACTAGACGGACCTTTGTTGGCGAAGTAATGTCTCTGCTTTTCAATATGCTTATCTAGGTTGGTCATAACTTTTCTTCCAAGGAGTAAGCGTCTTTTAATTTCATGGCTGCAGTCACCATCTGCAGTAATTTTGGAGTCCCCCCCAAATAAAGGTATGCTGGTATTATTTGAAAATATCTGTTGATGAGCCATTTTACAGATGAGGAAATCAAGGCCCAGGCAGGTTAAGTAGTTTGTCAGGTGCCATAGACCTGCTAAGTGTGGAAAATGTGCAAATCGGTCTTGTGACTGTTTGGGTTTGATGGATGATAATTGGATTCAGAGAGAGACTGTTTAGCAGGATAGTGTAATACGTAGAATAGACAATCCCTGTGTAGCACAGGGAACTCTGCTCAATATTGTGTGATAACCTATATGCAAGAACGAATAGATACATGTATATGTAAAACTGAACTACTTTACTGGACACCTGGAACGAACACAGCATTGTTAACTGTAGTCCAGCGCAAAATAAAAACTAACAGAGAATAGTGTAATCTTCTAGAGGGCTGAAGCCTGAACTGGACGGATGATGATGTGAGTGGGTGGGAAGGATGGGCGGGGAAAGTAACCGAATGACAGAAGGGTTTGGAGACTGCGTGTGCATGGCAGCGAGAAAGGGTGTGGGGGAAGGGGCTGAAACTGCAGATTTTTAATGAGGTTCATGCTCAGCCTTGACCTCACTGAGAAGTGGTTTTTTATCTGTATTTTTTTCATATGCTTAGTCTTAAAACTAACATTTATCCAGAGCAAAACACTGGGAAGACAGTTAAAGGGGATTTCGGCTGGGAATAACCTGCAAGCTTTATGCTCTCTCTTATGAGGGGCCTAGGACCAAACAGTTTTCTTACTGGTAAAAACAGACCAGGGGATATTTCCTGACTTGGGTGAGAGAGCAACTGTCTTTGTGGAAGCTTAGCAATGTGAGTTTCTCATTTACTCCTTCATTCATTCAGCACTGTGGGCTGCTTGAACTTAATATAGGCATCCCTCAGCATCTGGGATGCTGTAACCCCTTATATAAGATGGCACAGTGTTTGCATGGAATCTTGTGTATCTTCCCGTACACTTTAATCTCCAGATCACTTCTAATACCTAGTACAATGTAAACAGTTGTTCAGTCCAGTCACTCAGTCGTGTCCAATTCTTTGCGACCCCATGAATTGCACCACGCCAGGCTTCCCTGTCCATCACCAACTCCCGGAGTTCACTCACTCACATCTATCGAGGTGCTGATGCCATCCAGTCATCTCATTCTCTGTCGTCCCCTTCTCCTCCTGCCCCCAATCCCTCCCAGCATCCCAGTCTTTTTCCAGTGAGTCAACTCTTCTCATGAGGTGGCCAAAGTACTGGAGTTTCAGCTTTAGCATCATTCCTTCCAAAGAACACCCAGGGCTGATCTCCTTTAGGATGGACTGGTTGGATCTCCTTGCAGTCCAAGGGACTCTCAAGAGTCTTCTCCAACACCACAGTTCAGAAGCATAAATTCTTCAGCGCTCAGCTTTCTTCACAGTCCAACTGTCACATCCATACGTGACCACTGGAAAAACCATAGCCTTAACTAGACAGACCTTTGCTGGCAAAGTAATGTCTCTGCTTTTCAATATGCTTATCTATGTTGGTCATAACTTTTCTTCCAAGGACTAAGCATCTTTTAATTTCATGGCTACAGTCACCGTCTGCAGTGATTTTGGAGCCCAAAAAGATAAAGTCTGACACTGTTTCCACTGTTTCCCCATCTATTTCCCATGAAGTGATGGGACCAGATGCCATGATCTTCGTTTTCTATTTAGGATGGACTGGTTGGATCTCCTTGCAGTCCAAGGGACTCTCAAGAGTCTTCTCCAACACCACAGTACACAACAAAGACCCAGTGCAGACAAAAATTAATTAATTAAATGTAAGCAACTGAGGAATCATGAGAGAACAAAGGTCAAATTTGCTTTGTCCACCAGGCCAGTTTATTATTAATATTTCATGGTACAGTGGTCTATTACTAAGAAAGAGAAACCACAGAGAAGGGGCCTAAATTCAAAGATCATGATTTGAAAAAAAATTAGTGTTTGTTACTAGCTAACATAGGAACTTAAGAACAAAAGTGTTCTTGTTTAAATTTTACATGTTTTAACAAAGTAACTCCAAATCAGGCAACCAAAAGTTTATTTTCTTTCTACTTCCATATTTCCTACAGGTAAAATCAGTTTTTAAAAAATAGTAATTTTTACTTTTTATATAAGATGCTTGATTTATTTTGTTGTTAGTTACCCACCTCTCACCTCTAGTTCCAAATAACGTCAATATAATCTAGGTAAAAAAACACATATTCTTGAAAAAAATTGTTTTTGTAATATATTTCATTTCTAAATTTTATACTTGATTTTTTATAATGGTATTTATAACAATTGCTGGTAAAACTGCATTTATTCCCCGTCTTCAGCTTTCTGTTCTGATATTTTTAGTAACTTAAAGCAAACCAGTAATTAGGACTCTTCAAACCACTGTCTTTTCCTTGTCTAAAGCTCTTATGTTTACTGGCAAATGCCTTCTTTTCTTTCAAGTTAGTAACACACATAAGGTAGAAAGAAATAGTCTTTGGAGTTGAGACCTGTGTTCCATTTGCTGGTTTTGTGTGCGAGCAGGTTTGCCCAGGGAGGGCGTGCCTTCCTGCGGGGCGGACCTCGCCCACCTCCATCTGGACTGGGTCCATCTGTTTTCTCCAGCAGTTGCTGTTTCTACCTTTAGAGTCCCTGACTCCAGACCAGCCCTGACCAGAGTTTCTGGCAGCCACTACTATGTGTTCTTGGTAAACCCATCATTCTGAGCTCCAGGGATGCTTCTGATGCTCTTTGAAGTGTTAAAGATTTCCACCCAATTAACAAGCCTCCACTCTTTCTCTGTGTCCTTGATCTTTTCCTCGGAAGGCTGCCATATGACGTACATGTGCGTGTCAGCTTGACCTCCTGCCTGAGCGCTTGTGAGGTGGCAGGTGCAGCCCTTGCACCTCTTTTCTCAGCCTTAGAAAAATCTGCTCAGCTGGACCTGGCGTGGTGGCTGAGGAGGTACGGTCAGGAGTGCAGACCAGCCGGCGCTGTTCCCTTGAGTGGCCTTGCCTCTCTGAATAGCCATGCTGCTCCTGTAACGGAGGGAGATTCCTGCCTTCGTTCTGTCTTTTGTTTTTCTTGTCTTTTCTTTTTTTTTTAAATTGAAGTATAGTTGATGTATTATATAAGTTATAGGTATGTAGTACAGTGATTCACAGTTTTTAAGGCTTATTCTCCATTTATAGTTACTATAAAATATTGCCTGTGCTCCCCGTGTTGTACAACATACCCTTGAAGCTTTTTATACCCAGTAGTTTGCACCTCTTGCCCCCCTCCCCCATCACCCCTCCCTGGTGGTGACCTATAGCTTGACCTCTATATCCTTGAGTCCGCCTCTTTTCTGCTACTTCACTAGTTTGTTCATTCTTATGCCCAACAGTGCCATGACCTCAGCCCTCAGTAAAGTGACCGCTAACGGTGGGGAGGGGGGTTCGTTATCTCTGAGCCTTAGTGTCCACTTTGGGTAATGGAAATTACAGCCATTTATGTTGCAGTTACATAAGATAATGGGCTCCCCTGGTAGCTCAGATGGTAAAGAATCTACCTGCAGTGCAGGAGAACCGGGTTCAATCCCTGGGTCTGGAAGAATCCCCTGGAGAATCCCATGGACAGAGGAGCTTGTGGGCTACAGTCCATGGCGTTGCAAAGAGTCGGACACGACTGGGCAACTTCCACTTTACTTTACATAAGGTAATGTGTATAAAAGGTCTTGCACTGTATATGTGCCTCAGGGCCTACAAATGTTTCTGTGTTTTAAAAATTTATTCCAGACTCAACTGAGGACAAACCATTTATATACATATGTACATCTTGTATATGTGTGTACGTATGTGCTCATATGTGTTAATATATATCTGTATATGTTTGTGTGTGTGTATGTATATGTGTGTGTGTCTGTGTGTGTATTCTGCTATCATATTTATGAACTAGGATCATAAATAATGTGTGTTCTTTACTACCTTATACAACCAATTTTTTAAATCAAAATGTGTGTTCTTTACTAACTTATACGACAAGGCAGAGACTTGTGTGAGGCAAACGTCACCACAGATTTAAATATTTGCAGCTTTAAAGTTTGTACTGAGAGCTTGTATGTAGCTTCTGATGACTGTGCAGCTTTGGTGCAGGGCGTCCATCTTCCCCTGACTTCTTCTGTCTCTCTTTACCCCCAGTTTAGAAATATCAGGTATGTTTAGGCTCTGCTTGCCTTTGTCAAGCTGCTGGAAGAAACAACATGGGGCCAGGAGAAGCTCTTCTATTTCGGCCCTTCTTAATGTTGTGGGCTCAGTTGTGGCTGCCTCTGTGACCTCACAGACTGTAGCTTGCTAGGCTCCTCTGCTCATGGAATTTTCCTGGCAGGATACTGGAATGGGTTGCCATTTCCTTCTCAGGGGATCTTTCCGACCCAGGGATTGAACCTGCGTCTCCTGTGTCTCCTGCATTGGCAGGTAGATTCTTTACCACTGAGCCACCTGGGAATCACTTCTTAATGTTAGTATGTCCAAAATAATGTGTTCTTGAAATTAAATACTATGAACTAACCTTTTCCAGCCCTGAAAGCTGTTATCTCAGGGTTTAAACAAGAGGATCTTAAAATAGCAATTTCGGTCATTTCAAGAACTGCAGCATTTAGTGGCAGGTAAACATGGAGAAAAATATTCAGCCTCATTAGTAATCAAAGGAATAGAAAACAAAATGTTATCAGACTATTTTACTAACAACAGAGGCAGTTTTAAATGTGAGAGACGAAAAAGAGGGGAAGATGTTGAATCAGTAGCGGAAGCGTAAGGGTGTACCTCGCCCCTGCGTAAGCAGTTTAGCAGTGTCTGCTAGTGCCTTTGGCACAGGGATTACCCTGTGGGAGCTGAGCCTAAGGAAGTAGCCAGGAGTGAGCATAGACATAATCGTCACCTTAGGACCTTGGAAACAACCTAAATGTCCAGCAAAAGGGGATTGGTTACACGGAGTATGAAGAGATAGGCAGTGGACTTTTCTACCACTAAGAATGGAGAACTATTTGGAAAAATAATGAGGGGGGAAAGTTTGTAAAATAACATAAAGTGAAGCATGAACCTAGTCTCTGTGTGTCTGTGTTGGAAAAATAAAAACTACATTGAAACAAAACATCATCACTATGTGATGGGAACGCTGGTGATTCCCCTCCCCGCACCCCCCTCCACCGCCGCCTTTTCTGTATTTTCCAGATTATGCTCATAATCAGAAGAAAATCTGTAATTTGAAAATGCATACTTTATGGCTGAGTAAGGTTTCATTGTGTATATGTACCACAGCTTCTTTATCCGTTCATCTGCCGATGCACATGTAGGTTGCTTCCATATTCTAGCTGTTGTAAATAGTGCTGCAATGAACACTGAAATACACGTGTCTTTTTCAATCATGTTTCTCAGGGTGTATGCCCAGTAGTGGGATTGTTGGGCATTTGAGTCGGTTCTAATGAAGCGGATGAACCTAGAACCTAGAAAAACAAATGTCGCATGTTGATTCATACATATGGAATCTAGACAGATGGTACCAATGAGCCCATTTGCAGGGCAGTATCTGAGACACAAACAGAAAGAGCAGAACTGTGGGCACAGTGGGAGCAAGAGCGGGTGGGGTGAATGGAGAGAGCAGCATGGGAACATTACATTATTATGTGTAAGAGAGACAGCTGGTGGAAACTTGCAGTATGACTCAGTGAGCTCAGACTGGTGCTCTGTGACAGCCTAGATGGGTGGGAGGTGGGGGGAGGTTCAAAGGGAGGGGACATGTGTATACTGTGGCTGATTCATGTTGATGTATGGCAGAAACCAACACAAGATTGTAAAACAGTTGTCCTTCAATTAAAAATAAACAAATTCTAAATAAACAAATGCTTACTTTAGAATACTTTGTACTACTGAAACCATATGAACACTTAGGGGGATTTGAAAAGCCTCTTGGGAATGACAACAGTGACTTTCGATGAGGTGGTGGGACTTGGTGGAGGGGATTGTTTTTAATGTTTTGCTTGAACATGCTTCTGTTCAGGATAGATCTTGTGTCAGGAAAGCAAATATAGACGTAGAAAAAGTACTTTGGAAATACATGCCACAGTTGAGCAGAGGTAGTAGCGTGCAGATCCTTCCTGGTCCATGTTGAGGACAATAGAAACCGCTAACAATGGTGGTCAGTGACAGACATTTTCTTTCCTTCTGCAGATATTCCTGAAATTCCAGAGAGCATCTCATTCTGTAAAGCACTCCAGATCGCTGACTTCAGCGGAAACCCATTGACTAGGTAACCTTTCTGCTTGCTTTTCTGACCATAGTACTAAAGGCACCTTTTCCCTCCTGGCTCAGTTGTGAGCCCACTGACCGGTGGATTCCACGCACCTGTGATGCCAGGGTGACTGAATTGCTGCCCACATAGCAATGCGGGGACAGCTCTCTGGAGTCTGTCCCGCGGTATCCCTGGGCCACATGGGCCCATTTCTAAGATTTCTCCAGACTCTAAGCAACCTCAGAAGAAAGAAAGGTACTTTTCCTTTCCATTCCTTTTGTTTTTAAAGTGTCTAGAAAAATTGGGATTAAGACTTGGGAGTCATCTATCTCAGAATTGCTTGGGTCTTCTTGGGTATGGGGAATGCTCTATTTCACTTTGTTTTTCCTGTACCTGCTTATTTTTAAGAAGTAAATATGTCTTTAATTCTGTTTTTTCTCCTTTGAATTTCAGTTTTATGTTCATAATAATGCTTATTGTTATGGAAAATAGTGTTCTAGTAAGCTCCAGCCCGGTTGCTCTCTGACTCACCACTGTCGTCGTCACGTCTCATCCTCTTTCCTGACCATCCTTGTCCGTGTGGTTGTCCCTCTTCCTCAGACATTTCTGCAACCCCTGTGAGGTCCGGTGGGAGCTCCTACCGCGCTGTGAGTCTCCTCCGCCCTCTGGCTAACCGCAGCCTGCTTCCCGGCCTTCCCTCCCCTCAGTTGCCTTCTCTGATCTGGTCCTCGATTTCCCTCCCGCTCCGTTTTGACTGTGCCAGTCCCTTCACTCACCTTTCGGACGCAGCCCACGCATCCCATTCCTGCAGGTCCCTGTCCTCGTGGCGCCCATGGCCCTCCTCTGGGCTCTGTGATGCTCTCTGCGTACTTCTCTCATAACGCGGGAGCTCACTTATTGTTATGGAAAATAGTGTTCTAGTAAGCTCCAGCCCGGTTGCTCTCTGACTCACCACTGTCGTCGTCACGTCTCATCCTCTTTCCTGACCATCCTTGTCCGTGTGGTTGTCCCTCTTCCTCAGACATTTCTGCAACCCCTGTGAGGTCCGGTGGGAGCTCCTACCGCGCTGTGAGTCTCCTCCGCCCTCTGGCTAACCGCAGCCTGCTTCCCGGCCTTCCCTCCCCTCAGTTGCCTTCTCTGATCTGGTCCTCGATTTCCCTCCCGCTCCGTTTTGACTGTGCCAGTCCCTTCACTCACCTTTCGGACGCAGCCCACGCATCCCATTCCTGCAGGTCCCTGTCCTCGTGGCGCCCATGGCCCTCCTCTGGGCTCTGTGATGCTCTCTGCGTACTTCTCTCATAACGCGGGAGCTCTGCACGTGAGTGACCGCTCCGAGCCAGGCACCTGGACTGGACTGTGTCCTCTGTCACTTAGCTTGCACCTGCTGCCCTGCTGTCCTTTCTGGAAAGGAGTGAACCCTCAACTAGTGTTTGTGGAACCAAACTGAGCTGGTTGTGCTGAAGGCAGCTTCTGGGTTAGGCAGCTGAGAAACACTCACTGTACTGCCCGGAAGCTTTTTGTTAGCTCTCCAGGTGCTTAATCCCCTTTTCTGTTTCTTGTGCTTTTTCCCCTCATGTCTGCCGACACGTGACTTTACCATCATCCCAAAACTCTGGATCAGAGCACATTGCATCATATGAGGCCTTACTCAGTTTTCAACCTGGCCTCCTGTTTGGCAGGTTTCTTGAAGGAAAGCTGTTTTAATGTGGCAGGAGTGTTCTTTCAAGAATTATGAGTTAAGAATCTGTGAGTTGAAGGGACCTTAACAATTATTCAGCATGGCCTACAGATTTTATTACTGAAGCAGCTGAGGCTCCAAGAGATGGAACAACCGTTTAGGATCACGGAGCCGCCGAGCGACAGCTCAAACTAGCTTTCCTCTCTGCCCACCTTAAGTCTGGCCTTCCTCAGCCTCGCCTATCACATCACTAGCTTGGCTCTTAATGTTAACAGCCAGTGAAAAAGCAAACCAGCCACTTAGAAGATCCCCTGGAAAAGGAAATGGCAATCCACTCCAGTATTCTTGCCTAGAGAGTCCCATGGATGGAGAAGCCTAGTAGGTTACAGTCCACCGGGTCGCAAAGAGTCAGACACGACTGAGCGACTTCACCTTCATATATGTATATATAGTTTTTTTTTTTTTCTGGAAAAAATTCAGAACAGATAAGTTGCATCTTTTGAACTATAGATAAAAAAAAAAACAAAAATTACCTCTATTACACTATGGAAGAGGTTATTGTTGTTGTTCAGTCACTCAGTCATACCCGACTCTTTGCGACCCCGTGGACTGCAGTATGCCAGGCTTCCATGCCCATCACCAACTCCCAGAGCTTGCTCAAACTCATGTCCATAGAGTCGGTGGTACCATCCAACCATCTCATCTCTGACATCCCCTTCTCCTGCCTTTAATCTTTCCCAGCATGAAGGTCTTTTCTAACTAGTCAGCTCTTTGCATCAGGTGGCCAAAGTATTGGAGTTTCAGCTTCAGCATCCGTCCTTCCAGTGAATATTCAGGACTGATCTCCTTTAGGATGGACTGGTTTGATCTCCTTGCTGTCCAAGGGACTCTCAAGAGTCTTCTCCAACACCACAGTTGAAAAGCATCAATTCTTAAGCTTTCAGCTTTCCTTATGGTCCAATTCTCACATCCATATATGACTACTGGAAAAACTATAGGTTTGACTAAATGAACCTTTGTGTGCAAAGTAATGTCTCTGCTTTTTCATACACCATCTAGGTTTGTCATAGCTTTTCTTCCAAGGAGCAAGCATCTTTTAATTTCATGGCTGTAGTTACCATCTGCAGTGATTTTGGAGCCTAAGAAAATAAAGTCTGTTACTGTTACCATTGTTTCCCCATCTGTTTCCCATGAAGTAATGGGACCGGATGCCATGATCTTTGTTATTTGAATGTTGAGTTTTAAACCAGCTTTTTCACTCTTCTCTTTCACTTTCATCAAGAGGCTCTTTAGTTCTTCTTCACTTTCTGCCAATAAGGTTGATGTCATCTGCATATCTGAGGTTACTGATATTTCTCCCAGCAATCTTGATTCCAGCTTGTGCTTCTTCTAGCCCACCGTTTCTCATGATGTACTCTGCATGTAAATAAGCAGGGTGACAATATACAGCCTTGATGTACTCCTTTTCCTATTTGAACCAGTCTGTTTTTCCATGTCTGGTTCTGACTATTGCTTCTTGACCTGCACACAGATTTCTCAGGAGGCAGGTCAGGTGGTCTGGTATTCCCATCTCTTTAAGAATTTTCCACAGTGGAAGAATTTGCAACTTTGTAAAAACCATTCCTGAGAATGTATTTCATCGATTATGAAAGCCCTCATTAATACTCTCATAGACTTCTCTATATTAAATGTCACACAACATAGGATTTATTTTTTAAAAAAGGAACCTAGAAAGAGGAGAGAAATGAAAGACTCTAATCTAGAGGCCATCACCAAGGGAAGAACCCCTCACTGCCCCCTGCAAAAAATGAGTTATGTGTTCTCTTCTCCATCTTAGCAGATTTATGTATAAAGACCTTCAGCATTTTAGATGCAATGAGATCTTTTTGCCTTCAGTTGGTATTTTTTAAGCCCCAAATACTGGTAACCATAGAAATATTGAAAGTAAATTTTCTTTATAAGTATTTAAATGATAATTTTATTTTGAATCTTCTCTGTTCAGTAGAATCTAAGAGCAGTATGCAGAATTTCTTTTTTGTGTAGAACATTGTGAAACATATAATCATCTCACATGATTGGCATCTTTGATCAACTCAAAAGAAAAATATTAAGAAAGTAGCAATTGGCTGTCAGCTGATTAATTGTAAGTAATCTGTAGCTTTGCTCTGGGTATTATAAGCTATAGGAAAAAAAATCAAGCAGCTGTCTTATGTTTCATGATAATCTTGTACGCTAAAATTTCTGTTTTCTGTTAATCAGTGGAGGGTTTTCACTCTTAGGCACTTCCAACTGTAGGACGTATTTACCATTTTCTTTCATAGAGTGCTCAGTAGGCTCGTGACACTTTTTCTCCTTTATTCTTACAATTTGTATGTCTTCCTTCTGTATTTCTGGATCACTTTATCAACAAGCTTTTATCATGTCCCTGTACTGCCAGGTAAACCAAGTCCTTACTTTTTTTTCCTTATAGTTAGAAAGACAAGACAAATATGCCACATATAATGTAATTTTAGGAGGTTATTTCAATCAGCAAATAGAAGAAGAAATCATAATTATGTTCATTGTATACTATATATGCAATTCTCTTTATTAATTATAACATTTTTTGTTGTGTTTTTAGATTGCCAGAAAGCTTTCCTGAATTACAGAATTTGACATGTCTTTCTGTAAATGACATCTCACTGCAGTCTCTGCCTGAAAATATTGGCAAGTAAGTTAAGTTTTTATGTGAAGTTTGCTTATATCAGGGTGAATGGGCATTTATATGAACTCCACCTCCTTCCCTTTTTTGGCTCTTGTTTTACATCTACTCAGAAAGCTGTTTACCCAGTCTTCAGTTTCCGCCTCAGGAAAGATTACAGCCAGCTTCTGTGTGTTTTGCATCCAGTTGCCCCTGAATTTTAATACTTAAAAAAGGATGCTGCTCTTGTTACTGGTGAAGAACCTAATTTGTTTGGAGTGTTTCTCTATAAATGGATGGATTCTAGAGCAGTTAATTGAAGCAAAGTAGCACGTGTCATATAGGTGGTTATTAAATCCTGTTAGGAATGACTGCTCCTAGTAATTTCACTGGAAACGTACATCATGTGCCTTATACAGCAGCTCTGTCTGACAGGTTGTGCACCGTGGATCTGGGGAAAGGGAGCGAGGGTGATGGGTCTGGAGAGCAGGCTTGGAATGGGGAGGGGTGAGGTGGGGTGAGGCTGTGTCAAGAGGGGATGGAGCAGGGCAGGCAGGGGACTGGCCTGGCCTGGTCCCCATGCTGGTTCCCGAGGTCGGGGAGTGTGGCCATGGCAAGAAATGTAGGATCCTTTGAAGGAACTGTATGCTGGTGAATCTGTTTTCTTACACATTCCCACGGATGAACTGATGGATGGAATTATCTTAGCAGGTCTTCTCCATCCCTTTAGGATGGATGGTGGCTTGAAGCAGGCCAGTGGCTCATGCTTGACCACTTGAAAGCCCACCCTGGGTGTCCAGCACTGGTGGACCAGTGTGTCCTGCTGTCATAAATGATTTCTCTCATGCTTACCTGTCCTGCTTAAGTTCTGAGATAGAAGCTCACTTTTTGGGAACTGCAGTGTATCTGGGTCTCTTCTGCAAAGGTTTTTCTTCCCAGGTGTCTGGAGTCCACTGTGTCCCCTCCTTGCTAGAGGGAGATGGCTGGCTGCCCCGTTTCTGCCTGTAGGCCTGTGTTTCTCTGCGGTTCATGCAGATGTTTGGACCCTGAGCCAGCATATGTGATGATTAAGAACTCCACCCTTTTGGCTCTGGGACAGGATAGACACAGGAAGGTCCCAGCACCCCAAGTTCATGGTACCCTTTGTGGGGGAAAAATCATGTGCCTTATACAGCAGCTCTGTCTGACAGGTTGTGCACCGTGGATCTGGGGAAAGGGAGCGAGGGTGATGGGTCTGGAGAGCAGGCTTGGAATGGGGAGGGGTGAGGTGGGGTGAGGCTGTGTCAAGAGGGGATGGAGCAGGGCAGGCAGGGGACTGGCCTGGCCTGGTCCCCATGCTGGTTCCCGAGGTCGGGGAGTGTGGCCATGGCAAGAAATGTAGGATCCTTTGAAGGAACTGTATGCTGGTGAATCTGTTTTCTTACACATTCCCACGGATGAACTGATGGATGGAATTATCTTAGCAGGTCTTCTCCATCCCTTTAGGATGGATGGTGGCTTGAAGCAGGCCAGTGGCTCATGCTTGACCACTTGAAAGCCCACCCTGGGTGGCCAGCACTGGTGGACCAGTGTGTCCTGCTGTCATAAATGATTTCTCTCATGCTTACCTGTCCTGCTTAAGTTCTGAGATAGAAGCTCACTTTTTGGGAACTGCAGTGTATCTGGGTCTCTTCTGCAAAGGTTTTTCTTCCCAGGTGTCTGGAGTCCACTGTGTCCCCTCCTTGCTAGAGGGAGATGGCTGGCTGCCCCGTTTCTGCCTGTAGGCCTGTGTTTCTCTGCGGTTCATGCAGATGTTTGGACCCTGAGCCAGCATATGTGATGATTAAGAACTCCACCCTTTTGGCTCTGGGACAGGATAGACACAGGAAAGTCCCAGCACCCCAAGTTCATGGTACCCTTTGTGGGGGAAATCACAGTATTTTGTGGTGGAGAGAGCAGTCATGATGATGTTTCTGTGGAAACTTTTTGTTGTTGTTGTATTTTTGTTAATATGCATATTTGAAAAGTGTTCCAGCAATCATTGGATTTAATACATGCTAAGATGGGCTTCCCTGATAGCTCAGTTGATAAAGAACTTGCCTGCAGTGCAGGAGACCCTGGTTCAATCCCTGGGTCGGGAAGATCCCCTGGAGACGGGAACAGCTGCTTACTCGAGTGTTCTGGCCTAGAGAATTCCATGGACTGTATAGTCAATGGAGTCGCAAAGAGTCAGACATGACTGAGTGACTTTCGATCAGTAATCATGCCCTGCACTTCTGCTCTGTCAGGTTTCATGTATTTCTAATTAATACACTAGCCATGTAAATATTGACCTTGCCCACCTCCTGCCCTCAGAGTCTCTGGAATCTAATTCTCTGAGCGTCTCCTCCACTTTCCTCCGGCTCCCGCTGGCCAGCTGGTTGCTCTGTCCATCCCGTTGTTTGGGTCTTTTTAAACAAGTTTCATGCTTTGAGAGAAAGCATGTTCTTATTTATAACCAGAGTGTTGCTCACATACCTCACTGCACTGTTTTCAGGGAAAATGCTACTTAATAATCCTTTTAGGATAATTTACAGTATTTTTTATGCCACCTTTTCTGTTCATACCTGTGCTTATTTTTGTCAGTGTTCAGGATTTCTTATGTATCTGCGGTTTCTGTCAACAATAAGGGCAATTTTCTGTTTTGAGTTTAGACCTGATCAGCTTAATATTATAGCGGCTTCCCTGGTGGCTCAGAGGTTAAAGCGTCCGCCTCCAAAGCAGGAGGCCAGGGTTTGATCCCTGGGTCAGGAAGCTCCCCTGGAGAAGGAAATGGCAAGCCACTCCAGTACTCTTGCCTGGAGAATCCCATGGACAGAGAAGCCTAGTAGGTTACAGTCCACGGGGTTGCAAAGAGTCGGACATGACTGAGCGACTTCACTTCATCTCACCTCAACTCATAATACTGTTTCCAGAATCTTAATACCACTTTGAGCCTGAACCCTCTGATGACTGATCACCCAAGAAGTAATACTGAGCAGACAAGTGAATCAACTGATTCTTATTAGCTCAGATGGTGAAACTAATGGGAAATTGGGAGTTTCACGTGCCTGGTGGTGTTTGTTACCTTAGCCAGAGACTCTGTTGTTTCTGCCTGTTGGACTTCGGGTTTGTGTGTCCGTTTTCACTAAGCAGAAAGAAAGGGAGGGTAGGCTCCTCCCTGGGGACGCCTGGGCCCCTCTGGTGTCCTGGACCTGCTGGAAAGGCACATGGTACAGCTGAGATGCTGGCTGTCCAGGGTGCATCCTGTTGGCACGTGTATCCTCTACCGACCAATGCGGCTTAGCAGCAGCAGCAGCAGCATAGCTACCTTAAGTCATCATTTGTTACCAAGGTTCCTCACTGGGGGGCTTCCCAGGTGGTGCTAGCGGTAAAGAACCCACCTGCCAGTGCAGGAGACATAAGAGACATGGATTCGATCCCTGGGTCAGGACGATCCCCTGGAGGAGGGCATGGCAACCCACTCCAGTGTTCTTGCCTGGAGAATCTCATGGACAGAGGAGCCTGGCAGGCCGCGGTCCACAGGGTCGCAAAGAATCAGACACAACTGAAGCCACTTAGCACTTCCTCACTGGGAGGGACTGCAGTTTCCCAGAGGATTCCCACGTGGTTGCTTTGGAGCATTTAACTAAATATTTAGTAACCAGAAAACTTCTTAGTGTCAGGATGGTATTGTAAACAGGGCACAAATAGCAGGTGCTGCAGAAAGCACGGAAAGGATGTTGAATGGCCTGATGGATACAGCCTGTGTTCCTGTGGATGCTGAAGTGGAGGGCCGGGCGTGAGTTACCCTGCCGGTTGAGTCAGATGAGGCAAGCACCTCAGTGTTGGTCCTTTCAGCCTCTGTTGACAGTGGGAACCTGGTTTCTTCTTTTGGCGCCTGGCTTGGACAGGTGGCATTAACTGAGAAAGCTGTGATTTCTCCAGGGCCTGGTAGAGATGTCCTGCCTCCGGGAGAGCTGCCCACCAGCTTGCAGGACCTTGGAACTGAGGGCATCCTGTTCCCTCCTGTGTGATTTGCCAAGAGGCAGTTTGGAGGGCATTTGGGTGCTGAGGGCAGAGCTGGAGCTGGAGTCCGGCTCTTCTGGTCCCAGGCCTGCTTTTCCCCAACTCGCCCCCTCGTCACTGTGGGACAGCCGCCCCCACGGCCCTGAGAGCCTCAGCGACTATGTCCTGGTTCCCCTTGTGGCACCCAACAGTCCATTTGTTAAGGAGGCAGGTCCAAACAGCTTGGTAAACATTTTTCTGCTAACAAGCTAGTCGCTGTTTGAAAAAGTAGTCATATACTTTGAACGACTGAATATTTGTATTTCATACTGAAACATCCCCAGATCTGTGCCAGGCGAGGGGGTATGTGATGGGCACCAGGCCAGCTTCTCAGATCGCTGTGGCCTCTCCTCTTCCACATCCTCACCGTTTGTCACCGCTTTGCAAAGATGTGCTGTCCTCGACACACGCTCAGAGCTGTCCAGTGTGGACACTGAGCTGCTGGCGCACCTGGTGGTGTTCTGCTGCATGTCTTTCTCATATAGAACCCTCTGCAGGGCTCCCACGAGTTTCCCCCAGTGCACAGGAGCCTGAGCTGCTGCCTAGGGCTTGCTGAGTGTGCTGTTGGGGTTCTTGCGGGCCTGCAGCGTCAGCTGTTGGTGATGAGCAGCAGCCAGCGAGGTGCAGGGGGCTCACGTCCTGCAGGGCATGGCCCTGAGCCAGGGAGCCGTTGTGTACTTACTGTGAGGAAGCAAGTCTCTCAGGCAGTAGAACCTTTGCAATACTTTGTAACAAGGTGAGGAATGATCATGAACACCTTTTAAGCCACCAAGAGGTATACCAGCTACTTCATGCAAGTGTATACATTTTTCTGTCACTAGAATAAAAGTGTCCCAGATTTGCTGACCCTTTTCTGGGATGGCCTGTCCATAATTACTTGGCCCTTCAAAAGAAAAGGCATCTAACAAGGAGCAGGAAACTAACTGACTTTCAACGGGCGTTTAAAAACCTCTTTGTTAAAAATACACTTTCTGATTAGTCTTCATGAACACAAGTGTTTGATGTCAGGGATGATGGGACTTTATCAGCTGAATTTCAGCAAAGACCTTTCCATAATAAGAAGAAATTTTTAAAAATTACTAATGGATGATTTAATAAGTGCAGTTGATGACACAGTTCTTGGATCAGTGTAACTTAAAAAGAAAATATCTTGGCCAGGCTGAGGCATGTAGAATCTTAGTTCCGTGACCAAGGAGCAGACCTGAGCCCACCTGCGGTTGAAGTGCTGAGTCCTAACCACTGGAGTGGAGTGGAGTCCGGCGGAGTCCTGGATCAGTGTGACTTTGTGAGGTGTCTTTTTCCCTGTTACACCATTAAACAAGTATCAAAGTGAATCTTAAAGGGTCAGTTTTGTTCTTAAATGTAAAACAGAGTGTTGACTACATAATATAGTATTTTCAGCCTCATTGCTTTCACTAATGAGAGCACAAAAGATTTCTGTATCTCTAATAAAATATTTAAGCGTATTTTTCTTTTGTTTTTTATTTTCTATTTAAATTTAACAGAATAGTTGGGAGTCACTTAAGCCAGAGACCAGTGGTTCTCAAACTCTGCCTTGTTGGGTCCCCAGGGGTTTCTAGAAGTCTTTGGCAGCTCTTGTGGAGAGTATGGACCAGGCTCTGGTGGGTGGTCCCTGCTAGCCCCTCCCTGCTTGCACCAGCACAGTTCTGCTGTTAGCGCCTGATTTTTTTCTGTATTGCGTATAATGTTTGCATTTAAAACCTGTTGCATGTGTGTTCCACGTGGTTCAGTGACCTGTCAGAAGTTTGCTCACTGCAGCATCAGGAGTTTTCACTGGGTTGTAGATCACTTCAAACCCTCTCATGAAACTGAATTTAAACATTTTTACCTGTCGGCTCACTATCCAGATTGGCTGAGGTTTTCCCCCACTTATAGGTGAAGTTCTAGCTCTTTTGTGAAACCTTCTCTAGTGACTGGGATAGATGAAAGAGACCTCAGACTCACAGATACCTAATCCCTGGATCGCCCACACACTCAGCACTGGAGTCCTTTGTCTACACACAGAAGGCTAGTGCAGTGTGTGTGTGTGTGAATGTTTGCATTTAAAAACCTGTTGCATGTGTGTTCCACGTGGTTCAGTGACCTGTCAGAAGTTTGCTCACTGCAGCATCAGGAGTTTTCACTGGGTTGTAGATCACTTCAAACCCTCTCACGAAACTGAATTTAAACATTTTTACCTGTCGGCTCACTATCCAGATTGGCTGAGGTTTTCCCCCACTTATAGGTGAAGTTCTAGCTCTTTTGTGAAACCTTCTCTAGTGACTGGGATAGATGAAAGAGACCTCAGACTCACAGATACCTAATCCCTGGATTGCCCACACACTCAGCACTGGAGTCCTTTGTCTACACACAGAAGGCTAGTGCAGTGTGTGTGTGTGTGTGGTTAGCATGTACACTGGGTCTACCTTGTCTCCTGGAGCCGTGGAGCTCTGGGTCTGAGCCCCTCTTTGTGTCTGGACTGACCCTGCCGTGGCTCTGACGTGCTGGGTGAATCCATGGATGAGACGCACGGTGTTCCCGCCTCCATGCTGCTGGTCTCCAGACGGTGGAGAGGTGGTCCAGGTGGGCTCTAGAAGCTTTGTGCTGGGACCACATTAGCTTGTCCCTGCAGAGTCACCTTCTGGGCTGAACGCTGTGCCTTTTCTATAAAGAGCTGCCTGAAGAAGCAACTGTGAAAAGAACCTGCTTCGGTTGCTCTGAAACCTTCTCCTGAAGAATGTGTGTGTGTGAGTTGCTCAGTTGTGGCCGACCCTTTGCGACCCCACGGACTGTAGCCTGCCAGGCTCATCTGTCCATGGGATTCTCCAGACAGGAACACTGGAGTGGGTTCCCATGCTCTCCTCCTACTGAAGAACACTTGTTACCAAATAATGTTGCTTACTGTCCCTCAGGTAAGGAGTCATTACAGAGAGATTTAAAAAATATGCATTTTTAGGGGAAAAAATGCCTCACTGGGAGAACCATAGCTTCTTCCTTTTAATAACAGTTCTTACATTTATCACATTTCCCTTTCTGCTTTTGTTGCCAGATAGCTCAGAGCTGGTTCCCACGATCCGGAGGAGCAGCTGTGTTGGTTTCCATGTGGTGGAGGGACCCGGGGACCCAGGGGCAGGGGTGCTGCCGGTGTGCAGGGGGGCGGGGGCAGGGTGGGGGCATCGGCACCTGTCCGGTTACAGCTCCCCCTCGCTGAGTACCGGGCGCCGTCCCACGTGTGTTAGCTTTGTCTGTAAAGTGGGGTAAGTCATCTGCCTGTGTGTGTCTCACTGGTGGGATTTGAACTTGGTCTCGTCTGTAGGAAGCTGCATTTCCTCTGCTGAGCACACGAATGTCCTCCTCCCTTCCCCAGCCCTTGTTCTCTATATTCATGAAACTTTTGGTATGAATGTGCTTTATGAAGATCTCTTTAAGTCCCTCCTAGAAAGAGCTAGGGTAAAGTTAAGTAAAGGGCTTTGTCACTGAAGGTGCCAGTGAGGCAAGAAGGGCGGCAGGGGAGGAGGGAGGCCTTCATAGACCTTTGAGAGGAGAATTCCAGGTCTTGGATCGGCTTTATGAAGACTCTCAGTCAAACTGAGTTTTCAGATATGCCCTTGAAAACAGTGCCAAGTGACAGAAACACTTTTAGTGTTTTCACTAAAAACACCTGGAAGATTCCACTGGTCAAGCCAGGAAAGATGAATTTAAGAAGTTTTGAAACATTGGTACAAAGTGTAAATGAACTTTCCTCTCAAAAGAGCTTGTTGATAGTGAAAATATTTCTCTTGAGATTAGTGGTAGCAACATGGATGGACCTAGAGATTATCTTAGGAAGTGAAGTAGGTCAGACAGAGAAAGACAAATATATCAGTTTTATGTGGAATCTGAAAATAGTACAAATGGAGTTATTTATAAAACAAAAACAATCTTTGCGGACAGAGAAGACAAGCTTTTGGTTACCAAAGGGGAAAGGCAGCGAGGGCTAAATCAGGGGATTGGGCTGAATAGATACACCTACTGAGACTTATCTGCTGGTCCAGGGGTTAAGAACATGCCTTCCAAAGCAGGGGACGTGGGTTCAATCCCTGGTCTGGGAACCAAGATCAAACATGCCATGGGGCAGCTGAGCCCGCATGCTGCAACTAAGGAAGCCCACACACTTTCGGCCTGTGCTCTGCAACGGCAGAGGCTCCCTGCACAGCAGCGAAGAGCCTCTGCAGCCATAATGATAATAAATAGTTTTTAAAAATCAGACACATACTACTTCCTAGGTGGTGCTAGTGGTAAAGAACCTACCTGCCAGTGCAAGATACATAAGAGACATGGATTCAGTCCCTGGAGGAGGGCATGGCAACCCACTCCAGTACTCTTGCCTGGAGAATCCCATGTCACCTGGCGGGCTACAGTCCATAGGATCGCAGAGTTGCATATGACTGAAGTGACTTGTGCATGCATGCATATATACTTATATATATATGTAAAACTGAATCACTTTGCTGTATACTTGAACTTACAGTATTATAAATCAAGTATACTTCAATAAAAAGGATTCAGCCCTCATTTAAGGGAGTAGGTCCTTCCTCAAAAAGTTCAACATGGTTACTATGTGTCCCAGTAGTTCCATTGCTAGTCATGTTTACCCGAGAGAACTGAAAACATACCTCTATAAAAAGTGGGTGTACAAATGTTCATAGAAGCATCATAACAGCCAATTTGAAACAATTCAAATTTTCATCAGTGGAGGAACCAGTAGACAAAGTCTGCTGTTCCCATGTGATGGAGTATTACTCAGCCATAGAAAGGTAATGAGGTAGTTAGACATGCTCCAGTGTGGATGGACCTAGGAAACGTGTTCAGCAGGAAGCCAGACAGCAAGGTCACATGTCATACCATTTCATTCATATGAGATGTTCAGCAGAAGCAAGCTCATAGAGACAGAAATTAGTGGGTTGCCTGTGACTGGGGTAAGAACAGGGTGGGGTGGTGGGAGCAGGGTGTGTGTGTGTGTCTCACTGGTGGGATTTGAACTTGGTCTCTCCTGTAGGAAGCTACATTTCCTCTGCTGTCGGATGCCCCACTGAGCACAATTTCTTCCTCCCTTCCCCAGCCCTCATTTTCTAATTCATGAAACTTTTGGCATATTTGTACTTTATGAAGACCTCTTTAAACCCCTCCTAGAAAGAATTGACTCTTGATGGGTGTAAAGTTTCTTTTTGGATGATAGAAATTTTCTAGAATTAGGTCATGGTGATGTTTGTACAACCTTGTGAATATACTGAAAACCACTGAACATTACCATTATAAAAATGTGGATATTATAGTATGTGACATGTATCAAAATAATAAAAAGAAGAGACGTTAGGCAAACTTGAAGAAGCCTGGTGCTGCTGAGGGATGATGCCATACCTGGGAAATGGATCTACGCTATTCTTAAAGGGAATCCTCTGCAGTGTAGCCTCACCACCAGTATGCTAAGATCTTTTCATCTCAGTTACTGGCACATGGTGATAAGCAGGTGCACAGAGCCAGAGCCTCCAAAACGTCCAGGTGTTGTGGAGTCAGGGTCGGGGGGAACTCAGGGAGAACTGTGAGAATCTGGGAAGCCTCTGCCTCCATCGTGAGCAAGCTGCTCTGTTTGACTTTGTGTATCTGGCTTCATGAGATTCCGTATCCTTGGCTGTTAAAGAAACTGGTACCATCAGAAAAAAAGTGAGTTAGCCTAAATAGATCTAGACATCTCTATTTAATTAAATTTCCTCCTCAAAGAATAACATTCTTTAAAAAGAAGAAATATGTGTAATAGATTGGTATGGTGCCCAAAACCCAGGGGTCAGTCACTAAATGGTTATCATCAATAAAGAGTTGGTTGTGACCATTTGCTAATAGAAGTAGAGCAAGCAGATAAGCCCTGGGTTCTCTGGTAGATTGAAGTCGAGCGTGGGTGTGTGATTTTGTGTCTGCTGCCCTTGGGAATGGTGACCTGTTAGTACATGCTGCCTGAAAAGAATCAGTCTTTTTGGAAACTGTTATTATATTTAATACTCTTTTTTTTTTTTTTTGAGGCCTGGAAATTTCTGTAAATATTTATTGCTCCAAAAATAAAATGAAAGATTTTTAGAAAATTTTCTAGAGCAACACCGCCATAAGAAAGTTTGTAACCAGAGTGTTCTTATTAAATACTAATCTGGTACTAAAAAAGCTGAAATACCATGGATATGTAAGCACTTCCCTCATCCTAGTTGAAAAATATTGCCATAAATTTTTACAGATTTTATATTTTAATGGTTTAATAATGTACTGTCATTTGTTTGCTTGGGGGCACCTAAATTTATTTTATTCTTTATTTTCTTAATGATATTGGCCACCAAAATAGGGAAAAAAAAAATCCCAGTGGTTTAGAAAGGAATTTTTAAAATACAGTGGAGGACAGATGTAAATTTTTTTTTTTTTTAAGTAACCCCTCATCCAGTCCCTGAAATAGAATCCTAAAAATACAGTTGGCCTGCGCGTTGGCTCACAGCAGGGTGAACTCTTGTGCGTGCTCTCAGGGACTGTCAGCTGCTGGCACCAAAGACTTCTGCACACTCTTCCTGCAGAAGCTTATTAGGATTTTGTCTTTCTTTTTTTAAACCCCACTTGGGGGACTTCCGTGGTAATTCAGTGGTTAAGGGTTCGCCTTCCAGTACAGAGGACACAGGTTCAGCCCCCTGGGCGGGGAGCTAAGACCTCACATGCCGCAGGACAGCGAAGTCTGTGCGCTGAGCTACTGAGGCTGGGGCACCCCGGGGCCTGATGCCAGCTCGAGGAAGCCAGGTGTGCAGTGAGGACCTGGTGTGGCCAGATAAATGGTATTTTTTAAGAAAAGAAAAGAAAAAGTTAAACCCCATTTGATAGTAAAAGCGGTGGGAGTGAAGGAAAGATAGAAAATAGTGTTTTGTGTAGGAGATCATCCTGATGATATTACAGAAATTTAGTTTGCCAGGAATTAAAATTGAAGGGTAAAATATCTGTTATTAGGGGAGTGGTTTAAAAAAAGGAAGGTCTGTATGGATTCTGGATTACCATGCAATTAAAAAAAAATACCTGTCTGTATCGTCGGTTGATAAGAAAGTAAAAAATCTCCTTTGTATAGGATGCTGCCTTTTGTGGAGAAGGCAATGGCACCCCACTCCAGTACTCTTGCCTGGAAAATCCCATGGCTGGAGGAGCCTGGGGGGCTGTAGTCCATGGGGTCGCTGAGAGTCAGAGACGACTGAGCGACTTTACTTTCACTTTTCACTTTCATGCATTGGAGAAGGAAATGGCACCCCACTCTAGTGTTCGTGCTTGGAGAATCCCAGGGACGGGGGAGCCTGGTGGGCTGCCATCTATGGGGTCGCACAGAATCGGACACAACTGAAGCGACTTAGCAGCAGCAGCAGCAGCAGCCTTTTGTATGAAAAAAGGAAGCTAAGGCTATATATTCACACCCCTTTTTCTTTGCATAAAAGGCAACTTTGGGTAAATGTACAAGTAACTAACAGGGTTGTTTCCTGTGAGAAGGGTCTAGGTGGTAGGAGACTGGATGGACGCAGGACAGGGGTGAGTGCCGGCTCATTCCTGAACATTTGTTCTGCGTGTTCATTAATGTGTTATATTGCTGCTGCTGTCCAGTCATTCTGTCGTGTCTGACTCTCTGTGACCCCATGGCCTTAGCCCGCCAGGCTCCTGTGTCTATGGAGTTCTCCAGGCAAGAATCCTGGAGTGAGGTGCCTTCCTTCATGGGATCTTCATGACTCAGAGATTGAACCGGCGTCTCCTTCTTTGACAGACAGATTCCTTACCACTGAGCCACCTGGGAAGCCCCAGTGTATTAGCACTATATTACACATATTCACAAATATTGTATTCCCTGTTCACAAAGTGAACCTCACAAACTCGAGGGTGAGAGCAGAAAATGGTGACTGAAAATGCAGATTCCATGATGAGTCCTCGCTCTGCCCCTTCCCAATTGTGGGAGACCTCATTCAGGTGCCCTCTTGGGCCTTCATTTTCTCATCCATAAAGTTAATTCTTGGCAAGAACTGGCGACAGTCTCTGTCATATAGTTTCTGCTGATGTCGTTGCTAGTACTCAGACCATCAGTGACCAGTCGTTCTCATGTTGCCTGTCGAGTGTCTGAGCTTTTGGTCACATATCATGTGTTGGCTGCAGCAGCTGATAAATGCATGTGGAGTTTCTCTTGGCCTGTGGCTAACAGCCTGGCCTCTGAAGTAGACAGAGTTCAAGTCCCTGGACTGCGTCAGTTCTTAGCAGTATATCCTTTACTCGCAAAGATACTGTAGTGGAATTGACCAGGTTGCCTGCATAGGGAAGGCACCATCCTGAAGTCTTGATGGAAGATGCTGTATTAGAAAAGCCAGGAGAGGAGGTCATTCATCCTTGCATTTTGATCTTACTGTCTCTGGTCCAAATCTGCATTCAAGCTGGCCCTGTTTATGTCAGCTCTTTCTAGAATGGCCTGGAGAACTCTGTTCTGGAGGGACTGGTAGGATTGCACGTTGGCCTGGGACTCTCCAGGGCAGGGTACTGATGAGAACCAAACCCATGGTTTCATTTGAGAATCAGTTAATAACAAAATGAGAGCAGCCAGGCCAGGTTACACTCTGAGGTTTGGGCTTATATAAGAGGTGGGCATCTGTAATCAAACCAGTGTCCTTGCTTTATATTCATCATTGTCCCTCAAGTCACCAGTTATGGATGATGTATCCTTAAAAGTTGTTCCTTGCCAGCCGCTCCCCATCTGCAGGCCTGTCGTTGGAGGCGGTTTGGGGCAGAAGGAATGGCTCCCGTGGTTGATAGAATGTGGAGCTCTTTCTGGGGACCCCGCCTTGGGGCTCACGCATATTTGTGGCCCCCAACTATACTTCCCTGGAGGAAGGAGATGTCACCCCACTCCAGCATTCTTGCCTGGAAAATTCCAGGAACAGAGGAGCCTAGCGGGCTACAGTCTATGGGGTTGGAAAGAATTGGACACGACCGAGCATGCACACAGGCATGACTGCTGGGCACAGGGCCGTCTCAAGGAAATAATATATCAGACTGGCTCTGTTAACTTGAAGGACTATGCATCCTGCCCTAACTGCTGCAGTAGGTGTGACTGTCTTCATTTTAGGGGAATCGAGGCACCATGGCGAAGCACTTCAGCCAAGCAGATCCAGGTAGTTGTGAGGAATGTAAATTACAGAGAGAGAGAGTTCCAAAGAATGGCAGTCCCCAGAGTGAGGGCGGAGAAGGACGTGGCAACCTGCTCCAGTATTCCTGCCTGGAGAATTCCATGGACACGGGAGCCTGGTGGGCTACAGTCCACGGGGTCGCAGAGTCGGACACAGCCAAGTGCCTAACGCACGCAGGGTGAGGGCAGGGTCTTGGCTCTCACCGGGTTTGAGCTGTGGCTTTGCCACTGTCTGATGGACCTCACACCAGCAGACCTCGCTTTCTTGATGGGGTCGTCCTGGTGATATCAGCAATGTGCTGGGTGGTTCCCCGCCAGGAGATGACAGTAAGGACCCAGAGGGTGCCCCGGGTGGCGGGCCCACCTCTGTTCTGCTTCAGGCAGGAGTTGTCCGGCCAGGAGGTGTCAGTAGCTGGGCCTGGTGACACTGCTTTGCAAAATGCATTTGATGGTGCCCAAGGAGGGAGCTTGGAAGCAGAGAGGGACGTTTTCCCTCATTTTGTTAGTGGATGTTTCTAGTAGGTCAGAAGAGATGTGAAAGTGATGAGCGTTAAATGGATCTGGCGGGTCTGGCAGTGGTTTTTAAAATAGAGATGTGAAAACAGCCAAGTGGTTATCACCTTTCCCATAAGACTGGTTCTGGGAACAGCTAAAACTGAAAACCAAGCCATTGATTTTACTTGTACCAGTGGCCTGTAATGTCCCGTCTCCGCCTTATCTATGTGTTGCTTTTAGGGGCACATAATGGATGGTCCCCCCTCCTCCCACATTATTTCTTCTACTTGAGGGTTTGGCCCAGAGGCAGTGGGACTGGGAAGCTGCGATTCCACCTGGCTACATTTTAGGGGAAGAGTCTTGGTATTAAATTCATAATTACTTATTAGCAGGGTTACTGAGTTTTAAGAATATATATATTCTCAAGGGTTTTATTTTTTTCCTCTTGGTTTAATTGTGAGACTGTTACTCAGTTTCTAAATTTCTAAAATTATTTTTAGAAAATTGAAGGAGATATCAATTTTGTGCATTTCAAATGTATAGTTCAAATACATTTTCAAGCCACTGGGTTTTATGTGTGTATATGCATTGTTCCTGCAAATCAAATTTACATTTTCTAATGTTACGAAAAGCGCTGTCTGTGTCTGCAATTCTGGCTTTGATGTTGGAAGGAGAACAGAGGATTAAGGCAGATTAGGGTGTTGGTCTGACTCCCTATGTTCTGTGGGATCACAAGTAAAACTCCTCCAAATCTGGGCGTTACTCTGGTGGCATTAACAGAAGCTGGAGTTCTCGCCATTCAGAGCTTAGCACAGCGTCTGCTGGAGCAACCAGCCGACTCTCTCCTGAATCAGCGTATTATGCCAGCACTGACATACTGGGATGTGTGTGGCGTCTGCCAATTCAGAATCGCCACCGTGGCCCAGATCACCGGCATCTGGGGAGAGCCTCTGTATCCTTGTACGGTGTTTCCACTAGACGTGGATTACAGCTGAAGGCAGGAGAATCTGCTGAAAAGAGTGCCACTTGGGATTTATTAAGAATAAAAGCAACATTATCACAGCCACTGTTTACCAAATCAGGCTGGTGTCCTAGGCACTGCGTGGAGTATGTCATTACTTGACCTCCTGCGTCTCAGGGGCCCCTTGCTCTGTGAGTGTGGGAACTGAAGTGGAGCACGTGGACTCTCTGAACTGAGATGCCCACTGTGTTCAAACAGACAGACTTCTCAGTGATGTTCAGACTTCTCAGTGATGTTTTCGAGAAGAGCAGCTTGAGATTAAAGGCATTCGAGCGGTCCTGTTTTTAAGGCAGTGGTGCATTTTTTACATTCTCAAGCCTGGAAATGCATATTCGGCCCCTATCTTGGTCCCAGGAGTGGCTGTCTCTCAGGGACTGGAGAGTTCTTCCCGTGTATCAGCTGCACAGAGTTCATGTGTGTGAGGCCCTGTGGTGATGGTACTGCTTTCTTTACTTTAATGTTAAAATTTGCGAAGTAGAGACAATACTATTTTTACTGGGATGGGGTGGTCATAGCTATTTTTTCTCGGGGAAGTGACTTACAGGTCTTAATAAGAGTTGCTCCTTCTGGAGTGCATACGTTGGGGAGTGGGGATTGCTGGGGAGGGGCGGGAGTAGGAAGAATCTTAGGCATTTTCCTTAAACCCTTTTTTTCTTCTGTTCTAGTCTTTATAACCTGGCTTCACTGGAACTGAGAGAGAATCTGCTTACTTATCTCCCTGAGTGAGTCTCTGGGGAAAAGGAGAGGGGGGTTTCATACTGAATGAATTTCTTGAAGCATTAAAAAAAAAAACTACGGTTGCTTGTCAAAAAGAAGTTCTGTGTCTTTTGGAAAATTTGAGAGATGCCAGCCTTAATAGACTTCCTGTGCAGTATTTATGGCCACAAAATCCAGATGAATCTTATTTTGGGAAACAAGTCTAAGTGAGGAATCTCATGTTGCTCAGCATTTCTAAATCCCAAGAGCCCCTTCCCTTTGATTTTTTTTTTTTTTTTTAAATAGCTCCCTTACCCAGCTACGGAGACTAGAAGAACTTGATTTAGGAAACAATGAAATATATAATTTGGTAAGTTTGTACTGAAGAGAGATTTGAATTTCACTTGTTCTTAGTTATGATCACAAAATATTTTGGGGAGGGGCATCTATCTCTAGGGATGCTCTTAAGCCAGTGTTTCCACAGAGACAGCTTGGCAACATTAGAGCATGCGCTTTGGTTCACATGGGTTACGGATAATGATTGGGGGGTGAAGGGTCGGGGGTGGAGGTGATGGCGTGAGTGAAGCAGCTGGGAGTCTTGGGGATGCTTTTAGGAGGGGTGCTGATTTTAGAGAAGTTCCCACAAACCTCTGCTGTGATACTCCATTCCTAACTATTGAGTGAAGGTCCTTTCCTTCTTAATGGGAGTCTACATAGTGGAGCTTTGTTACCATAACATTGCTTTTTGTTTTAGCCAGAATCAATAGGAGCTCTCTTACATCTAAAGGATCTCTGGTTGGACGGAAATCAGCTGTCAGAATTACCTCAGGTGAGTGGTAATTTCACAGTTTCCCTCCAAAACGCAAAAGACCACCGTCACCCTCATGCATCCTCTGCTCCCCCGTGAGACTTTCTAGAAAAGGGAGCTTGAAAACGAAAATATTGGTTGCCAAAGCAGATTTGGAAAAATTCTTTGAGCATTCATCGTGCCACATTGCCACAAAACATTGAAAGCCTCAACCCATCGTTTCTAAAGATAGTAAATATATCTTTTGTGTGTGAAGTCTGCATCTTATTTCATCCTGGCTTGAGGCCTGGGTTGCCTGCTTGAAGCCCAGCTCATTTGGAAATTACCAGGATGCCAGATTCTGATGGCAGAAGTTTCTGCCACTGTTGGTGATAAGCCAAGTGTTTTGAGATGATTTGAGCACATTTTGCTGTGTAATAGTTGATGTAGTTTCTACTTCATGTTTTCTTCCAAATGTTGCTTATGGTGTAGCTGGACTGTCACAAGCTGTTTACGTTTCTCCTGCTGTTACCAAGCGTGAGGAACCGTGTTCCAAATGAGATGGGGTCTCGTATGGGCTTCTTTTTCAGCTGCTGGGTTCTAGCACGCAGACCCACCTTCCCATTAGTTGAGAGAGAGACTCAAACAACAACAACACGCAGGCATTTCCCCCAGCTCTGTTTTTCTCCAGCTGTTAGCAAATTCTATTCTTCGGGGTCTCTTAGAGCCAGGGTTTAAAGCCCATATATTTCCTGATGGTTGAGGTGTGTATTGAATAGTAATTCAGGGGCTGTCTCTGCTAGGCTCTCTGAACCAGCCATGATGGACCATGCTCTTCGGGTGGAGAAGGTATATCTGTGTGAGGAAGCCTGGTGCTATAAAAAAGCACTTGAGTAAAATTCTAGTTGTAGTTATGTGCTGGAATTGCCAGGACATCACTGACGACTCCCAACTACAGAGCTAACTCGAGTCTGTTTCTGAGGTCTTGGCTGCATTTGGGAAAAGGAAAGGGCAGATCAGCTGCTGATAAGAGTGAGGGTTTGATTAACAGATATCTCTAGGAAATTATGAAACGTCCTGATTAAGAGAAGTCTAGTTACTTAAGAGAGTCAAAGGATGGGGCAGAAATGCCAGGAAGATATTAAAGAAAATATAAAATACCAGCTATAAAGGCTGGATAAACAACAAGGCCTTACTGTGGAGCACAGGGAACTATACTCAATAAAACAGAATGGAAAAAGAATGTGAAAAAATATGTATATATAACTGAGTCACTTTGCAGCATAGGAAAATTAACACAGCATACTTGAATAAAATAAAAAATCAGCTCTTAGACATGTAGAGGAGAGTATATATGTGGACAGATGTATGTAAACAATTATGTGCAAAATGTCACATCCTAAACACAAAGAAATTAACATGCCACTGATGATGGTATTGATTTTTTTTTTATGCATCTCATTGGTCCACTTGTATAACCTTTTGTTAAGTCAGGACTAAACTCATCAGCAGATAATGAGTTATTTCCGTCTTCACTGATGACAGAAAGAAAAGGAGACAAAGACATTGTTTAAAGGAATAAATTTTAAAAGTAGACTGTCCTCAGGAAGCCTGGCCTGAAGTTAGTAGAAAGGTAGTCTGCTTTCCCCCAGGCAGCAAATGCAGGTGTGGAGTCCCAGGGTGAGTACTGGATTGGGTGGGGGATAAGCTGCATAGTTGTTCAGGCCACATTCAGTGCTAATTTAGGAGTCTGTGCCTATGTAGACTTTAGGGGGCCACTGGAGTTCGAGGTGGGGTTTCATTCTGGGCCTGGAGTGTTGTTTCCCGGAGGGAAGGATGGCGGCACAGTTGTGAACAGACTTGAGCAGAGTGTGTCCAGACCTATCCAGGCGGGAGGGTGCTGAGTGTGGGGGGGACAGGCTGGCAGTGGGTCAGGCCAGTGGGGGGCACCAATAAAAGGGAGCGTGTGCGTGTGTCGGGAGAGTAGAGGGTCAGATGCCTCTGGATTGGAGCTCAGGCCCCAAGGAGGTGCCTTTCCTCCCCGGGTCGGCTCTTCCCTTTCAGAGCAGTCTGGCTCTCTTGTCTCGGGTATTAACAGAGAGTGTGTGTGTGTATTAATAGTGTGTGTGGTGTGTGTGTGTGTCTGTGTCTGTCTGCATCTGTGTGTCTGTGTGAGTCTCTGTGTGTGTGTGTGGCTCTGTTGTCTCGGTTATTAACTGTGTGTGTATGTGCGTGCGTGTGGCTATGTGTGTGTGTATTAATTGTGTGTGGTGTGTGTGTCTGTGTCCATTCATGTGTGTGTGTGTGTGTGTGCTCCAGTTTCCCTGGGGAGCAGCTGAGCCCTTGGTGTGTGTGTGTGTGACTGTGTGTGTGTCTGTGTGTGTGCTCCAGTTTCCCTGGGGAGTGGCTGAGCCCCTGTTGTGTGTGTGTGTGTGTCCGTGCACTCCAGTTTCCCCAGGGAGCAGCTGAGCCTCTGTTGTGTGTGGTGTGTGTGCGTGCGTGAGTGCTCCAGTTTCCCCGGGGAGCAGCTGAGCCCCTGTTGTGTGTAGTGTGTGTGTGTGTGTGTGTGTGTGTGTGTGTGTGTGTGCTCCAGTTTCCCCGGGGAGCAGCTGAGCCTCTGTTGTGTGTGGTGTGTGTGTGTGTGTGTGTGTGCTCCAGTTTCCCTGGGGAGCAGCTGAGCCCCTGTTGTCCCACGAGCTGCCTGTCACAGACGTAGAAAGGAGTCAGCTTCCCATAGGACTTCGCAGGCTGTTCTGAGAATTGAGTCCAAACATGGAGAACTGGCGTCTGGCCTGTTTTTTTTTCTTCATCCCTGAACTGTGGGGCCTTCAAGTGACTGGTTTTCCCCTGGTGCCTGTGTCCTCATCTTACTGAGGGAATGATTCCTTGCCTGCCTGCAGGCGGAGGGCCTGTCCTCCCTTCCGAGCACCACATGTGTGATTCACACAGCTTCCCGTTTTCATCGGAAGAGGATCTGGAAACTCAGCCCCGCTGTCACCTTCGACCAGAACTTACAGAAGCATCCTTAGGACCACTCTGCAGTTTGATCTTGAAAAATCAGTATAAGAAATTCCTCCGAATGGTGACTGGTCCTGGCATGACTTTCTTTTCCTGTGTCATTGGTGCAGGAAATAGGAAATCTGAAGAACCTGCTCTGCTTAGACGTCTCTGAAAACAGGTTGGAAAGGCTTCCAGAAGAAATTAGCGGCCTGACTTCATTGACGGATTTGGTCATTTCGCAGAACTTGTTAGAAATGCTCCCGGATGGCATCGGTGAGTGTGGACACTAGCTGCCTCCGTGCTGGCTGTTCAGGCGCTGGGGCGCACTTCCTTCAGTCGTTACAGGCTGAATTTCTCTGTTTGCAGGCATTTCTGTTTTCCTGGTCTGGGAGCAGGCGTGCTGAATATCTGTCACTGCTTTTAGGTGTCAGCCTGTCCACTTCCTCTGCAGCTTGTGCCCATGATTTTGCTGGTGGTGAGCCCAAATCATAGAATGTGTTTTGGGCATATGAACAGTTATCAAGACTTTTCTAATTGAGTATCACAAATAGTTTATGTGGAATGACCTCTCACCTCATGGTGTGACCCCTAGGAAGGGCTGTTATTGGCGGGGGGGAGCACATTGAGCCTTTTCTGGTCCTTTGAGAATCTCTTTTCCTTGAATCATTCTGTGCCGTTTCCTTTAAAAAACAGTCCAGACATTTCCTTTACCGAAAAGGAGCTCAGCCTAGGGTGAGAAAATAAACACAGAGAAGATAAACAGACGTGGGCTGTCAGCTCCATAATAGCCAGGCCTTCCTAGAAACTGTAGGAAACTATATTTAACCATGTGGCTGTCATAGGACAGCTTCTTTGACCTTCACTTAACTTGCATTCAGAACATCAAGGGGAGTTTGGGAGAGGTTTTCAGTAGTTGGAGAAGCCATGTGACAGGGTCCCGGCTTCCTTTCTGGCATCTGGTCCCGATGAAAGGGTTGCTGATAAGAGCAGCTTGGCAGAAGGACTGACAGACGCTGCCTTTCAGGTGAGTCTGGTTGGGGAACTGACGGGGACTGTGACTCTAGGTGGGAATGTCCGGTAGGAGTCACGTATAGCATCAGAACAGCTGTGGGGACTCAGGATGTTTGGCTGCTGGGAAAAGGGAGAAGTAGGCACGAGATGGCTGACATCAGGCCTTTGAAGGGCTGTCAGGTAGAAGGGGGCGTCTGTCTTCTAGTTCAAGAGGGTGAAAGGAAAAGGTTGTGGATCTTAGTTTAAGAAAGCTTAACATGCATCTCTTAGGAATCAGTGTGGGCTGCTTAGTGAAAAAATGAGCCTCCTGGCACTAGAAGTATTCAAGGAGAGTCTGCAGGCCCGCTTGTGAGTGGTGTTGAGGAGTCTCTTGGGGTGAGCTCTGCCAACTCTACGTTCCATGCCCCAAAGACAGTGCCGACGAGTCTCCTGGCCTGAGGACGGGGGGGCCTCTGGGGACAGTGTTAGTAGGTACTGACTGTGCTGAATAAGGAGCCCCCTGCCCTGCCCCGTGACCGCACTCAGTGTGAGTTCACTCTTTCAGCATCTCCCCGTCTCCAGCTTTATCGCTTCTGTGATAGAGGCTGTCCTCAGACTGCCCTGAGGACAGTGACTTCACACTGGCCACCTTCTGTGGATCCCAAGGACACCCGCTCGACAGCGCGCCCCCGAGGCAGGAGCAGTTGACAGCGAGACTCTGATGGCTCAGGGTCTCCTCCAGCCCATGGAGGCTGCAGAGACCGCAGTAAACCAGCTCTTTTCCTGTGGCCTGAGGGTGCCTCACTTAAGTCCATTCTGTGCTCTGAGTGAGACAGACCTGTCTTAACGTGGCCTTCCAGAGATTACCATCTGACCCCGCAGGCTCAGAGATTTCCCTTGTAGGGATCTTCACTGACTCACCGTCACTGGCAGGTGATAGAATGGGCTGCTGTGTGCTGTCTTGTTTTTAGCGAGGGTGATTCTTGTGCGTGTTAGTTGCTCAGTTGTGTCTGACTCTTTGTGACCCATGGACCATAGCCCATCAGGCTCCCCTGACCCTGGAATTCTCCAGGCAAGAGTCCTAGAGTGAGTTGCCATTTCCTTCCCCAGGGGATCGTCCCAACCCAGAGACTGAACCCAGGTCTCCTGCCTTACAGGCAGGTTCTTTGCCATCTGAGCCAGGATGATTCTTAGAGGAACGTAAAAGTCTCTCACTGTACACAAGACATTTCCTGTTCTTAAAGCTCCATCAAGAGCCAGCTCTTTGTTTTTTCATGAAAATCTATGGGCTTTGACATGATTTTTTTAGGTTTCAACTTTTTAAACGATTTGCTATTAATTGCCAACTGTTTCTGACAAAACAGAACACACGATTTTAACTCTCAGCCTTTTATACTCTAAATGCAAACAGTTTCTTGAAGCTGTGTGAGGAAACCAAATGAGAATGGAAATTCCAAACAGCAAGCAGAGGGGAGATGCCAAGTGGCGACCAGAAAAACAGTGATAACTAATGAGCCTAAATAACACTTTTGCAGGAAAACTAAAGAAACTGTCGATCTTGAAGGTGGATCAGAACCGGCTCACCCAGTTGCCCGAGGCGGTCGGAGACTGTGAGAGCCTCACAGAATTGGTTCTGACAGAAAATCGTCTCCTGGTGAGTGTGGCCCCAGCATCAGGTGGAGATCGATGGCGTGTGTTCCGATCGCAATGCTTTGCAGGGTCACTTCTACGCATTTGTAATTTGGGTGGACCAGATAGAGGTCCAACCAAGGGGCCTGAGAAGCAGGCTCGGAACATCAGATGATCCCGGCCCCCCTGTCAGAGACTGCGCCTCATCGTGACGCTCAGGGTACGGGCACTGGCCTGGACACCTGGGGAAGGGAGGCGGGGGGACCGGCCTGCTGGTGGAAGTGCCTCTGCTTGCGTCTGGAGGTGGACCAGTGGGAACGGTGTTCTGTCTGGTTCTTGGAGCAAATGTGAGTGTTGGGGAGGGGGAGGGGATGGGGGCTGGACCTGGAAAGCCTTGGGGCCACTGAGGGTGGGGGACGCTCTTTGGGAGCCAGAGCACAGCTCTGACCTTGATCTCACCCCATATGAGAAGCTGGGTGAGGCAGAGCAGGTGTTCGGGCTTGGACCGGCCCTCCTCGTCCTCCCCGCGGCGCCTGCAGAGCGGGTTTCTGGGGTGGCTCCTCTCCGCCTGCCCCTGCTCCTGCCGCCCGCCCCATCTGCTCGCCCTGTTCCCCCTGTCCTGGCCTTGTGGCCTCTTTGTCTTTGGTTTACTTTCCTGCCTTTCCCTCCACTTCTCTGTCTTCATTTTGTCACTTTAGTTTTTACCCGACTTTTCCTTTTACCTCTTTCTCCCCTTTTCTCTTCTCTTTATAAAAGGAGTAAGTAATGCTCTTCTGGGGAGCAGAGCAGAAGAAGACAGCAAGAGTGGGTGAAGGAGGCGGAGCTGGTGGGGCCTGGGAACACTCCCCTGCAGTCGGGACACTGGCCTCCTTCCTTGTTTCTGGAAGGAATCCGTTAGAATTACAGATGGTAGTTGTGACAGTTAGAAAAGTGACATTCACCCCTGGATTGCATCAGGGTTGAAGATCCTCCACTCTCCATGGACCCAGGGCTGGTTCCTGCAGGGCCGGAGTGCTCACACCAGCCGGGGCGGTCCCCTCCCCTCCCCAGGCCTTATGACCACCCCTCCCCCACCCCAACACAGCACCACCAACACACCCACCCAGCTCAGGCTCTCATACTAGCCTGGGCAGTTCTCTCCCTCCCCAGGCCTTATGAACCGCTGGCCCCCACACACCCGCCCAGCTCTGGCTCCCACAGGCATCTGCAGACTAGCTCTCTGCGGTTCTCAGAGGTGCAGGCAGGGGAGGGGTGGATCTCAGGGGTGCAGATTTCACTTCCTTTATTTGAAGGGCCTTCGCTACCTCTTTTACTGTGTGTTTCTCTGTTCCCAGGCCTGTGTCTTTAACCTCATTTCATTGAAACATACTCTCATTTCTACAAAAATGCAAAATATTAGATGCCACATCCCCAAGTGAGCATTACAAACATCTGCTGTTGAGGAAGGTCTTGTCTTACTGGCCCCACACACCCGCCCAGCTCTGGCTCCCACAGGCATCTGCAGACTAGCTCTCTGCGGTTCTCAGAGGTGCAGGCAGGGGAGGGGTGGATCTCAGGGGTGCAGATTTCACTTCCTTTATTTGAAGGGCCTTCGCTACCTCTTTTACTGTGTGTTTCTCTGTTCCCAGGCCTGTGTCTTTAACCTCATTTCATTGAAACATACTCTCATTTCTACAAAAATGCAAAATATTAGATGCCACATCCCCAAGTGAGCATTACAAACATCTGCTGTTGAGGAAGGTCTTGTCTTGCTGGATGAGATTAGACCCTCTCAGTTCTTGAAAAGATCCATTTTATCTGTTTTACTCTGAGCCATGTCCAAAGTATGTGTTAATAACAAAAATGTTATTTTAACAGACTTTACCTAAGAGCATTGGAAAACTTAAGAAGTTGAGCAACTTGAATGCAGACAGAAATAAATTAGTATCTTTACCAAAAGAGGTATGTGCTTTTAAGAAAATAATATAATAATTAATAAAGAAATAATGATACACAAGGGATCACAGATGTCAAATACTTATGTGCTGCTTTTTAAAGGTGTGAACTCTCATCTGTGGGTCCAGAGATGGTGGGAGGAATTGTATCAAAGAATGACCATCGGTAACGTTGGGGAGAGTAGGTGGGTCCAGATGGCTGTGAGCAGAGTTGGGAAAGGTGAATTCAGAGGGGGACAGAGAGGGTGGCGCTTGGGGGCTGGCCTAGGAGAAGAGCAACACCATTGACAGGAAGGGGTGATTGTGGACTTGGGCTTTGGGGGTAATTGGGTCTGGTGAGCAGGTAAGCCCTCCCATGAGCCATTGGAGTTGTGAAGCTGGGTCTGGGTGGACAGGCTTCCTGGGCAGAGGCTCATGTCTGGGAGAACAGGAGGGAGCCCTCCACGTAGAGGCAGGCGCCCGGGAAGGTAGAGCCCGGTTCGGTTCTTAAGATGGAGAAGAGAGCCTCTACCCCTTGTGGGCGTGGCTCTGTGACTTAGAGGCATTTAACCGCGGAGGCTCCGGAACTGAGAATGGGAGGAAGCCCTAAGGGGCTGCACGAGGTTGCCTCCCGGGTGCTGTTTAAAAGGAAGGCTTTCTTTCTCCTTGAAACCAGAACCTGCCTGGAATGGGTCCCACCGAGCTTGGTCTCTGTTAAAGTGTAAGACGCTGTTTCTCTGCTGCACAGCAAGCTGCTGAGCCGCTCTGCCTGGCCGCACGGGAGGAGGTGTGGCCTCCTGCGGGAGGAGGTGTGGCCTCCTGCGCTGTGGTCCCCGGAGAGTAGCTTCCCGCTTCCTTCTCTGTGCGACCCTTGTCAACGCCCGTCTTGCAGTCCTTTCAGAGCTGTTCTCCAGGCAGCGAGCGCCAGAGGGGCTCCGACGCTCCCTGGTAGCTCCTCCAGGCGTCTCACCTGGCCTGGTCTTTTCTCCCCCGCCCCTGTCTGGGGGTTCCGCGACCAGGCTTCTCCCTGGGTGCGGCAGCCGGTGCTCCTAAGGGGAAGGATAGGGATGTTTGTTACAAATGCGACCGCATTCTCACACAGCCTCGATGGGAACCCTAACATTTAAGTAAAGCTGTTTCTAGCTGAAAGACTTTAAGTCTCCATCTTCGCTAAACTGGGACTCAAGGAAGAGATTCTGCTCATTAAATCCTCATTTTGGTTCCAGTCTAAAAGCATTAAACTGAAGGACAGAGCTGGTGTTGATTGTCCTCTTGTGGGAGAGTGCGTGTGGGTGAGTGTAGGTCAGACACACAGGCAGAGGCAGAGGGAAGGAGAAAAGATCCAGGCCCTCCCTCCGCAGTGCCCTGCCCCCCACCAGGGGCAGTCAAGCTTGTTCAGTGAATGTCACCGCTGCTTTTGAGGCCGTGAGGATCTGGATCTCCCTGCTTTACAGACAAGGAAGCTGAGGCTGGGAATGCTTTCCCACCGGGGCTCCCGCAGCTGGAGTCTGGAGAAGAGACTCCAGATGTGTCCCCCACGGCCAAGCCCGTAAAAGCCTGGCTGCTCAACTTGTAGAGGTCCAACCCCACCTTTTCACCTCTGTGACCTTGACATGAGGCAACCCCTTGGTTGTGTAAAGAAAGCGTAGTTTGGACACTTTAGAAAATTAATACATTTGAGGAAAGTTTTCAGTAGACCCTGAAGAGAGCACTTCTGAGTGTGATGTTAATCCCCAGCAAGGTCCCCACATCCCTGCCCCTCTCTACATCCCGTCTTTCGAAGGGACATGTTGTAGACAAAACATGAGGAATTGCTTCCTGTAAACCATCCCCGTCATGTTAGCATCAGCCCTCTTTTCACTCCAGGAGGATGAAATTATGCTTTCCTGGCATCTGGAATTTCATCAGGGAATGGAGTCTGCGCCTTTTCCTTCCGCTGCCCAAGAAGGCAGCTCTTTAGGGCCCTGGGGACTGGCTCCTTTCTTGTCCCTTTCACCTGCTCACACTCAGCTCCCAGACTGGGATGTGTCCCAGTTCTGCTGTGAGTCCCAGCTTGGTGACCCTGCAGATATTGGCGGTGACCCACGAGCGGACTGGGCCGACAAACCACGGAGGGGCCCTCGCCTTCTGCTGGGTCTCCTTGGTTGGCCTGGGATGTGTCTGTGTGCGTGCGTGTGTGCATGCATGTTCTCTGCCTCCAAGCTTGATACCATCCCATCAAATCCTGCACTCTCCTGATTGGATTCTTCTTTCTTCTCTTCTCTTTCCAGACATGATTGCTTCCTCTTGAGCGCATGACGCATTTAAACTGATAGTACCAACCAATCCCATGTGTTTGCCTCCAGTCCATAACTGTATTAATGGCCGTCGGTCTGGGCCGCTGTGTAGTTCTTCCTCTGTTTTCGTCTTTTCTTTCTCATTTGATAACATAACATACTGTCAGTTTTACAGCACAGTTCCTTCGTCTGTGGCAGCATTTATTTGCATTTTTTCCCCATATGGTTGAGGGGAAAACGTTTGTACTGTGTGGGTCACAATGATAGATTCTGTTTGTGTTTTGTCGTGTCACGTGTAGTAAACATTTGCAAATCAATGAATGTCTTTTGTTTTCTTAATTGTTAGCTGCTTGGATATTTAGAAAAGTCAGGTAAATTTGCCATCTTGTAAGTATTGTTCAGACCACAGTTACATCTCCAGCTTCCATTCTGCTTCTCAAATGCATGAAGATTCAGACTGGCTAACCACTTGATGCGCTTTTCATTGTAAAACATGGGACATTTTCCTCGAAACTCCTTTTTTTTTTTCGTGAATGACTGCATGGCTGGAACCTAATTTTGTTATGTGTTTGTCAGATTTGTTCCAGTTATTCTCTCTCATAAGAATGCTTTTCTGTGAATTACATCTTAAGTTATTCAGAAATTTTGAAAGGCATAACTTGGCAGCTCACCTGCCTTCACCAGATTCTAGTTTATTGGCATGGTTCTGTCTCCGATGGGAAGGCTAGATTCGCTTTATTTGCTACATGTGGCATGCTTCTAATTTTTCAGATGACTCATTTGCATCTTTTACCCTCATCTTATTGCTCAAGTATGTATGTTTTTGCGATAAGGAAGTTCCCTTAAAAAAATTCTGGTTTTGGTGGAGGGAAGACTTAAGGGAAAGAGGCTGTTGTAGCATGATTTGCGGACAGACAGGACGTTGGTAAATGTGTGATCATGCGTATGAAGATAGTTTCCGGCCACATCTTACCTTTAAGTAACCTTGACCACAAAGGTTTCTGCCTGGAAGATGTTGCGCGTACACCTAAATTTAGGACTTGGTCTTTTTTCTCTATTAAGTCAAAATGGACGTGACTCTCACACCATCATACCTGTCCAGTGAAATAAGACAAGGGAGGATTTACAGATATTAATTACAGCTTTTCCTCTAACAGGCAATTTGTAAACATCAATTACCCACAGGTTTTATTGTGATATTCAGAAAGGTTCATGGTGATAGAGTATTCATTTTGTGGATAACTTCCTTCCCAGTTCTTCAGTTCAGTCGCTCAGTCGTGTCTGACTCTTTGCAACCCCATGGACTGCAGCAGGGACTCCCTGTCCATCACCAACTCTGGAGCTTACTCAAACCATCAGGTCAGTGATGCCATCCAATTGTCTCATCCTTTGTCGTCCCCTTCTCCTCCTGCCTTCAGTCTTGCCCAGCATCAGGGTCTTTTCCAATGAGTCAGTGCTTTGCATCAGGTGGCTAAAGTATTATTCTTAGTACAATTTAAAATGCTTCTAGATTAAGTTCCCATGATGATATAAAGTGAGCCATTGATAAATAAAAGAGATAAGACAAAACCTAAGAATAAAAAAAGAAGAAAGCTGACCATTGGATTTCAAGATAGAGAAGGCATTGGTATACTTGGAAGATGAAATAAGTCATAAAAGAAACAGTTGATGGATTTATCTACATGAGGATGAGATTTCTGATCTTTCTGAAAGTCAGGGAAGTCAGGGAGACTTACAGCATTGCATGTGAAGTCTGTCTTTCCTTACTCTAGCTTTGCATCAGGTGGCTAAAGTATTATTCTTAGTACAATTTAAAATGCTTCTAGATTAAGTTCCCATGATGATATAAAGTGAGCCATTGATAAATAAAAGAGATAAGACAAAACCTAAGAATAAAAAAAGAAGAAAGCTGACCATTGGATTTCAAGATAGAGAAGGCATTGGTATACTTGGAAGATGAAATAAGTCATAAAAGAAACAGTTGATGGATTTATCTACATGAGGATGAGATTTCTGATCTTTCTGAAAGTCAGGGAAGTCAGGGAGACTTACAGCATTGCATGTGAAGTCTGTCTTTCCTTACTCTGTTAGAAGTTATTTCACATCCGAGAAGAGGTGTACCTACTCTAGAACAGTAGACAGAAAGAAAAGCAGAGAAACCCCACAGAAACCAATAAGTGATTCACAGGAGAAAAAAATTGAAATGGGCTTTTAACGTGAAATCATTATTCACAGCTGGAATTGAGATTGCTAGGAGAAACATCAATAACCTGAGATATGCAGATGATAACCACCCTTATGGCAGGAAGTGAAGAACTAAAGAGCCTCTCGATGAAATAAAAGAGGAGAGTGTAAAAGTTGACTTAAAACTAACATTCATGGGACCATGTGCATACACATTGATTCTGTTGTTACACTTGTAAGAATTTATCCTAAGAGAGCAATCAGGAGTGTACACTGAGAGGCGCGCCCAAGATTTTTTCCTCCCGATGTACAGAGGTGTCTAACATGTTCCAAGCACCGTGCCAAGCATGGACAGGGGCAGCTGGCATGTGCCAGGTGGCTTCAGGCTAATTCTTGTCTGATTTCCACAACGGTTCTATTAGAAGCAAATAATCATCTGCATCCAACAGAGTTCTAAGCTGGGATTCAGAGAGGTTAAGTCACTTGCTCAGGCTCACACAGCAAAGAAATGGCAGAACTAATAAGCAGTGTCTGAAAGGCTGATTGGTATGCTAAGTAGTCTGTGATCCTTCTGTAGAAGGAAATAACTAAGTGGTCAGTAAAAATCCTGTTAGAATCATAATGATGTGGCAAAACATTCTTGGTGTTGTTTTGGGTGAGAAAGCGTTCTGGTGTGCAGACAAAGGTGCTAAAGATCATAGCTGGTCCTGATTCTGTTGAAGCGCATGTTTATAACCACAGATGCCTGGCGCTGGTACCACCGAATGTTAAGGCTGATTATCCCTCTGTGGCAGGACTTGGTTTGAGTTGTTTTCTCATCACGCTGTCATGTGTGTGTATGTGGTTTTTATTTTACCAGTCACCTAAGGTACTTTTTTATAATTAGGAGAATACTTTCACTGTCAGTGGATATTTTGATGTCAGTGGCCCAACAATTCAGGGAGTCCCAAAACCACACGGTCTCCAAAATATTTCTGGAGTGGGGAGCATTTGAATAATATGCTACAGATGATGGTGGGAGAGGCAAAAATAGCCTTTGGTTTCTAAAATTACACATCATGTTATTTCTTTTCCAGTGGGATTTTGACCTGATTTTGCTTATTGTACATTTTCCCTCTTGGCTGGTGAAGTATAGGTTCAGTTCTGCTACAGTAATATATTGAAAGGAAGATACTGAAGGAGAAGGAAAGCTTCTTTCTACTTGGGGCAGGATATGAGCAAAGGTACTCATCCAGCCTTTCTCTTTGAGTCCTGCAGTCGGTCTGATGGTCTCCCCAGAGCTGTCCCGTGCCTCAAGGAAAGCGGATCTGCCCGAAGTCTTGCTCCGTGCCCTGCAGGCGCCGTCCCCTGGAGATGGATCAGACCAGCACCAGGGGGTCAAGGATCGTTTTAGGGAATCCAAGTCCAGACCCTCGTATTCTTTTCTGTGGTGCTGTTATCCTTGTGTGCTATTATGAGGTTAAAGTGGTTTTAAAATGTCAGCCTCCTATGTCACTGGTGATAAGTTACTTAAACAGCAGCTCTGCTCCCCAGAATTCCTAAGTGATGAGACATTTTGTCCTGTTGACCCCTAAGGAGCATGCAAACTCTACCTCCTGAACCCTAAAGAGAAAGCAGAACTGCATGTGAATGTTGCAAAGCACAGTCCTGAACTCAGGGCAGTTCTTCACTCCTGTGAACACAAGAAATGTCACCCTAAGGCACTGTCGTGGAGACTGAAGCCTGAGCGTGCTCGTGGCATCCAGGGCCGAGAGGGCGGCCTCTGTGAAGTCCCAGCGATGTGGCAGGGGCTCAAGTGTGGACTGCCTCCCGACTCACATCTGGGACTTGACCTTCTCGGAAAAACACCAGCTCTGTTAGAGGCAACAGGCCAGGTCCTAACATAGAGGCTGTGGGAGGTGGTTCCTCTCAACCTAATGCTTATTGTTACTTTTGCTAAAGGAACACGTGAGAACCCACAGGACCTAGGATGGCGCCTGAATCCCACTGTGGGTCAGTGTGACCCCAAAGACCACCCCCCGCCCCGGTGCCTGCATCCCACTCTGACGTGTGTGCAGAACCCCGTCTTGGGAGTCACGGTTTTAACTGTCCAGTTATCTTTTCTAAAAGCCAAAGTTTCGCACCCTCCCTTCCCAGGGACTTGGACAGAGGCCCTGTGGGTGCTCCTGTCTTTTCTCCGATCAGGCAGCCTTCACACATTGGCCCAGAGGGGCTCTTTGTTGTCATCCTTCCTCCAGTATGTGGCTGTGGGGCTCAGAGGCCACTGTCCCACGTTGGGGACCCAGAGTGCCTGAGGCTCTGGGATACACCACCTTCCTTCCCTCAACCTCTCCAGTGGTGTGACATTAGGGTGGAGAAGTAACAAAAAAATAAACCACAGACCGTGAACACGTAGGCAGCACACACCCTCCAAGTTTCCTATCCTTTACCCTAAAGTCCTTAAGGAGTGTGAACTTGGGCTGCGCTTTTATTGCATGGACAGTGTTCACAGCCCTCTCTGACTCACGTTCATTAGTTAATGATTGTTGAGGAGTAGATGGTATTTGCATGTGGTACAAATCGGACGTGTTGTGGTGGTGTATCCAACCATGGACACCTCCCACTGATACAGAGACCTTGCTGGCACAGGCAGCGGACAGCTTCAGCACCAGCAAAGCGCCAGATCCCCATGCAGTCTCAGCTCTGTGCACCCCCAGGACCTCATACCTCCCCATTGTGCGAGGGAGTGCTGCCTCAGAGCTGGGCGGGTGGGGTGTGTCTGCCCCTCCTTGCAGACCCAGGGCAGGCCCCTGGGGGCCTCGGGCGCTCCTCCCTGTGGATCAGTCTTTGTTGGGCTCGCCTCGATTCATCATCGAGGCTCTGGTCCTGTCGCTCCTCACCTGCTCCAGGGCATCCCTGGTTTCCATCCGTCTCCTTTCCCAAGGTGCCTGGGCATCTGAGGAAAACCGATCCCTTCCTCAAGGGAGGGCAGAACGCCCGCCCCCCAGGAGATGCTGATGCCTCTCTTAGGACACAAAATCTACACGGCATCAGACATAGTGATTCTTGCCAGAGAAAAGAGTTCTGTGGTCTCCAGTTGCTGCACATGGAAGCAGATGACAACTTCACAACACAGCCTTTCAGTAGTAGGTGAACAAATAAATGCAAGCGTGTAAGCATACCTTCATGAGGAATGTTGATTGGTAGCTGGGCTTCCGCTGAGGGCAGATGAGAGGCCAGGCACCCTGATTACATGTAAACATGCGAATTAAACAGCCTGTCAAATGATCTTCAGAGGATTTTGTGGACTAGGAAGGCAATGGATTGATGTGGACCAGGAGTTCTGGGACGGCAGTGTGGGGTTAGAGAATGTTTTTGCTAATATGGACGGCGGTGTGGGGTTAGAGAATGTTTTTGCTAATTAAGGGTTATCAGTAAGATTCGAAAACGACAGAAGAGTGTTTCTGTAAGAAACAGTGTGATGAGAAATAGCAGTCCATGCTGTCTTGTAGAGGACAGTGGGCAAACTCGTTTTTCTGGGATGGGAAATGCAGATACTGAGAATCTACGGGATGAATACCTAGGTGTTTCCAGGTAATCAGAGAGGAATGTTAGTCCTGTTTCCTCTATGTTTTCTTATACATTCATTACGGTTACGTGCTGTGGTTAAATACAGTATTTCAGAATCCTTATATTAACTCCTGAGGGGAGATATAATAAGTTGTCCATGAAAGGAATTATGCAGCAGTTTCATAAATGTGCCTTCTGTTAAGGTCCAAACGCACATTTAACTACAGAGATAAATATAGAAAAGGGCAGAAGGTATATTCAGACACTGATGAAGACCCAGGTGTCTTGCTCCTCTTGTGGCGGGAGGCCCTGGAGTACTTTTCCATGGGCCGGAATCAATAGGTCCCTTCAGGAGCCCTTTCGCAGCAGCCGCTCTGAGTCAGGACAGCGCCTGCTTGGAGAGTGGAGCGTGGCCCCAGGCCTGCGGGCTGTTGTGTCTAGGACGAGCTGGTTTTGCACCTCCTTGGCTCAACTTTCCTGTCTGTAGAAGCCACAGCCAGCTTATTCAGGAGAGGCAGTGAATTCTTTTGTGAAGACCAGACTCATACTAAGCTCAATTACCTTAGAATTGGTTACTTTTTTAAAAAGGGAATTGGATTTGGTGTGGGCGCAGATACCGACACATGCTTTTAGCAGTAGGTTATGTTGTTGTTTAGTCATTAGGTCGTGTCTGACTCCTTGTGACTCCATGGACTGCAGCGTGGAGGCCAGTCTTCCCTGTCCTTCACCATCTTTCAGAGTTTCCAGAGTTCGATCATAGGCGACCGAATTTGCTTTTTGCTAAAAAAAATGGTTGATTTTGCATTTGTCAAAGGCAAATGAATTTATCAAATTAAGTTGTGAATGACCAAAAGCTATTCAAAGATGTGGTAGAAATCAATGAATCATCTCTTCAGATGTCTCTCTTTTTTCTTTTTTTAAAATAAACTGGAACACTGAAGTTAATACAGGTCTTGAAAATTCCGTGTATGTGTGTGATCTTTTGCCTAACTTTTAAAACCTAGTATTCTTTTTTTTTTCTTACTTTTTATTGAAGTATAGTTGATTTACAATGTGTTAGTTTCTGGTGTACAACAAAGTGATTCGGTTATACATACATATGTATATATAATTATGCTTTTTCACATTGTTTTCCAACCTAGAATTCTTAAACTCCCATATTACCAAATTATCTATGTGTCTGGATTGTGTCATCTGGTTAACATATTTGAAAGATAAAATGACTTTCTGTTCAGAATGCAGTTTTTGAACTGTATTGTTTATCTTCTTGGCTTCATTGAGAACGTGAATGTTTAATATTTTGCAGAGATTTTTATCGGGTTACTGAATGTTTCGTATGATTTAAATTGATCATAGTTTGTCATCAGTGAGACTTAATCGTCACGTGATAGAATTTTGTGTGTCCTTTTCATGCCATTTGATGAACAAGACCCTCCAGTCCCACCCCCGAATCCCAGAACAGCCTGGAAAACTGTCGTGTTTTTTTCCTGTCGCAGATTGGTGGCTGCTGCAGCCTCACTGTGTTCTGTGTGCGTGACAACAGGCTGACTCGGATCCCCGCGGAGGTGTCTCGGGCGGCCGAGCTGCACGTCCTGGACGTGGCAGGGAACAGGTAAGCCCGAGACAAGCAAATGGTCCTCCAGCCCAGCCTTAGCCGTCTCGCCTTTGCTCCGCCTGGCAGAGTGTGTACTGATGGGTCGCCTGAGCGAGGCCTGGAAGCTCCCAGTCTGGGAGCCAGAGTGATGGAGCCTGTGGAGGGGACAAGTCAGGGCCACCGGCGCCTGCAGTCCTTTCAGGGTACTGTGGGTGCAACTGGAGACGTGGGTTTTGGTTGGCGGTACCCTAATGGAAGGTGGGGGGAGACCTAAGTCTTGGCTTTTATAACTGGCTTCCATGAGTCACCATGGGCCTCAGTTTCCTCATCTGGAAAATGAGCTCCAGAGAGTCTAAGCTAGAGTGTAGCTGGGAGTCTTGCCCTGCTCTCCCTGTGACTCCGAACCCCCTGACTTTGTGAACGATATTGTACTCAGACACTTTGCTGGCGAGAAGATCCATAGCTGATATCAAAATTACCAAGTGCTTCATAGTCTAAAAGCCCTAAAGAGCCGCCAGTCTGTGTCGGGTTCTAGGTCAGAGGCCTGCTGGCCTGCTCACCAGCCTGTAAGGTGCAGTAGTTCCAACCATTCTGAGCTGATTTCATCACTGCAGACGTCACTGCACTTTCCTACCCAGGCTCTGCTTTCCACCTCCGACCCTTTCTCTGGCTCTGTACCTTGATCTTTTCTCCCTCATGCCCCTCTCTGGGAAGACTTCTCCTCTCTGGGTCTGCGTTTCTGGATTATCCCAGTGATCACTGCCTGTTTACCTACGTGTGGTCCTCCGAAAGCTGAAGTTACCTAAAGTACATGCCACGGTTTGTGTGTCATTGTGATTTGTGCCTTCAGGAGATGCCTGGCGAATATTTGTTAATTGAATGAAAACATGAGAAATGTTAGTTTTGCAGAATAGCTGGCAGGCCACTGCAAAGTGCCTGATGTCACAGGCTTCATTGCCAAGAGGAATTTTAAAAATGCTTTCGAGTGTTAGATGGGAGAGGGTGGGGGACGGGGTGTTAGAGTGTTAGATGGGCTGGGGCCGGGGTTGTGGGGGGATGATCAGTGGTCCTAAGTGGTGAATGCCGGTGACTTGAAGAATGTTTGGGGGACTGTGTCCTCAGTGATTCACTGCTCGCAGGTCAGGCACGGGCTGCAATTTCTCACTCCTGCTAACGGATCATGGGCAGCAGAGCTGAACAAATAGCAGGACGCGGGGGAATCTGGTGATGAGTTACAGCCTCAAGAACCGCTCACTGTATTAAAGTTGATGCTTTCAGGACATCGTGATAGATTCTTAGGGCCACTCACTGGTGACTGGAATCTCGGGATTAGTTAGAGCTGGATGTTGGCTTTCTGCTTGCACTGAGCCCCCAGGAGACGCGCAGCATGAGAAGGTCCCCTTCCCTCCCTCCTGTGCTCTTCCTGCAGCAGGAGACGCCCAGGGACTCCAGACCCGTCCTGGTTCCCGCTGCTCTGGAGAGCATGCATTTGCATGACTAATTCTTAAGCAGAAAGATGACTCTGGCGTCTAAAAGCTGCTTTTTACACCAGTGAAGTCCCCGTTCTCCAGCTCTCAGAAGAAGGGAAAGTTCTAGTTTTATTACACCTGGGCCAGGGTGGAGTTAAAGTGCTGAGTGCCACAGCTGTCATCTGAGCGGGTTAAGTGTGCCATTAGGCCATGGTATATGCAGATTCATAACCAGATTTCAAGCTTATGAAATGCATTTAATGACTACTTATTTAAAGTATCGGTATAGAAGCTCATAAAAAAGAGGGTGGCATGTCAGCTTTTCAGCTTGCAGAGGTGTCACACCATGGGAGATCCTACCAAACGCCACAGAAGTTTCTGTCTGTCCTCCCAAGCATATAAAAATAGCAAACGACACGGGGGCCCTGCATGTTCGTTCCTAGAAACCTTCTTGGACACATTTGATAGGAAAAATTATAGTAATTTTTCCTAAATACCACTTGGAAACGAAAGCACAGAGACTCCAGGTCCAGTAACAGAGGAGGCACCTTGTATCAGTCATGTGGGTGCAGGACACAGAGGTCCCTGGCTCTCAGCTTCTTCCCCATGGGACTGTCCACCAAGTACACAAAATCGGGTATTTGAGCATCTTCCTCTAAGTATTACTAATGCCAAATACTGCAAACCAGGGCTGTCAGTGGAAAGATAGTTTGTACCTTTGACTTTCATAATCCAAAAAATTAAGTTAAAAAGACTAAATAACGTATCACCACAGACCTATTAGGATGGCTTTTGTTAAAAAGACAAGAGAGACAACATGTTGGCAGAGAAAAGAGCACCCGTGTGCAGTACTGGGGAAATGTAAGTTGGTGCATCCACTATGGAAAACAGCATGGAGTTTTCCCTCAATAAATTTCTATAAACAGAACTGCCGTATGCCCCAGCAGTTGCCTTTCTGGACAAGAAAGCAGGACATCAAAGAGGCATCTCCTGTCCCCTGTTCACTGCAGCTTGATTCCCAGTAGCCAAGGTGTGAAAACAGTTCCAGCAGCGCTGGGTGGATGGGTGCAGGCGATACGGTGTGTGCCTGTGTGCTCATATCCATACACACGAAGTGAAATATTTCAGCTGTGAGAAGGCCGGAAGTCCTGCCACTCGCAGCCCGGGCGCAGTCGCTCAGTGGTGTCCGACTCTTCACGGTCTCACGGACTGGAGCCTGCCTGGCTCCTCTGTCCATGGAATTTTCCAGGCAGGAATACTGGAGTGGGTTGCCATGTCCTTCTCCAGTTTACAACATGGCCCTTGAAAGCATTTTGCTAAGTGAGATGAGTTAGAGAAAGGCAGATACTGTAAGATCTCGCTAACTGGTGGAATCTAAACAAGCTGAGACAGAACAGAGTGGTGGTTGCTAGGGGCCAGCGGGTGGGGGAAATGAGATGCCGGAGGGTGCACATTTCTAGTTAGCAGGTGAAGCAGCTCTGAGAGTCTGACATGCAGCGGGTGACTGCAGTTAGAACACTGTACGATATCCTTCAGAGCTGCCAAGAGAGTCCATCTTAAATGTCTCCAACATACATACTCACTGATGATTATATGAGGAGGTGGAGATCCCAAGCCTCCTAAGCAGTCATTTCCCAATGTCCTTGTCTTCTGTATCCTTGGGAAAATTGGTTTCAGGACCTTGCCCCAGCCAGAGCACCAACAGGGGCAGACGCCTGCAAATGCCCAGCCCCTTAGGTTAGATGCCGCAGTACCGTGGACCCCTGTATCTGTGAGTCCTGCATCTCTCAGACACGGAGAACTGACTGTACGTGTAAGGGCATCAGATCATCACACTGTCCACCTCAGGTTTACAAAGTGTTACCTGTCAGTAAAGCTGGAAAAAATATTAAAAGACAAAATGCAACACAACACTTTAGCCAGACCGTGGAGCTCTGAGCCGCTAGAGAATGAACTGCGCCTCCGCCCAGTGACCCAGGATGCCCAGGGCTGAGCGCTTGTGTGGCCGGCATCCGGTGATCTCGCTCTTGTTTTTAGAACATCTTGCCTGCGGAGAATTCCAGAGAGTGAAGTGATTCCCCTGAAGGATGACTGGAAACCCGAGGTTAGGAGGCTTTCTTTCACATTAGATATTTAGGCACTGTTGACATTTTTTTCACCGATTATATTTGCTCGCTGTGTGTATCTTAAAACATTTTGAAAACTTTACTTAAAACTAACAATTCTAGTAGGAAGAAACAGATGAAACGCTCAGTTGTAAGTAACGTTCAGCTGTCAGTTAAGTTAGTATTACATTAATCAGTCAGCCATGTTTCGTTGTTAAATAAATTGGATGAAGCAACTGCTGTCCTAATCGGCTCATAGCTTCCTCATAGCTATGAGGGGCTTCCCTCACAGCTCAGTTGGTAAAGAATCTGCCTGCAATGCAGGAGACTCTGGTTCAATTCCTGGATCAGAAAGTTCCACTGGAGAAAGGGTAGGCTACCCACTCCAGTATTCTTGGTCTTCCCTTGTGGCTCAGCTGGTAAAGAATCCACCTGCCATGAGGGAGACCTGGGTTCGATCCCTGGGTTGGGAAGATCCCCTGGAGAAGGGAAAGGCTACCCACTCCAGTATTCTGGCCTGCAGAATTCCGTGGACTGTATAGGACATGGGGTCGCAAAGAGTCGGACACCACTGAGTGACTTTAAGAAAAAAAAAGTTCTAATCAGAGGTGGGGAAGGTTACTTCAGGTGGACTGGTCACCGAGGTACCTAAAAAGGAGAAGCTCACGATACGGTTGTTCATTTCTTCTGGTCCATGTATTGTTGCTGTAAATAGTAGCTGTAGGCTTTTTATTTCTTTATTTATTTAGGGGATGTGGTCCTAAATGGAACATGGTGATGTGTACAAATGGGGCTGTGGCTTCTTATGTTGATCTTGTAGTGAGTGGAAGGTACCAGAATAAACCAAAAATATATTATTAACTCTGCTGGAAAGTGGGAATATATACATATATATACTTAAAAAAAATAGAAAACATATAATGTATATAATATTATATATGTTTAATATATGCATAGATTTTGTATACCTAAACTCTGCTTCTGGCCTAGGTCTGACTTGGTTCACCACAGAGAAGCAGGGCAGTGTGTGTCTTACCCCCTCAGGCTGCAGTGTGTGAGTGCAGGGCCGCCCAGCCCACAGAGTCTATTTGCAGACTGGGCAGGGAGTGGAGGCTTTTTTCCCCCTTTCTCACTGGGAACACCTCTGTCTACAAGACACGGGTGTACAAGCTCATGTGTGTGGCGTGTGCTTGGCCGGTAGCAGCCATACCCAAGGAAAACCTGTGTTCTAGACCAGGTGTCCGTCTTCCCTGGCTTGGTGGCATGTGACTTTCAGACCTGTTGCTGTGGAGTCTAGTAATTTACTTTAGCTCTTATGATATGATTTGTCGTCTTTAGCAGCTGTTACTGATGCTCTGCTTTGCCTTTTATTTATACCTTTGCTTTAGCATTTAGCTGGGAAGCCGGTTATTAGCCTGAGAAGGCACGATGACCGTGTTTTCAGTATCTGTGTGTCATGCCAGCTTTCGAGCCTTGATTTATTCTTTTCTTTCCACTCTTAAAAGTAGAGATGCTGACTATAGATTTCTTGCCCAAGACCTTGAAACATTCCAGAGGATATTAGCTTAACTCCTTTTTAAAAAAGAAGGACAGACTTTGAAAAGAAATTATCCTTGGGTTCCGTGACATGAAAGAGAGTTTGGTGTCCTTTAAGCGCCTGCAGTGAGTTAGGGTATTCTTTTTATAAAGCCCCATCATAGCGTCCGGCAGATACTTGCTTTGTGTCTTCAGCTTCTTTGTGATTAGCATGTGTGCGACTGCATTTAGGCAGATGAGAATCGTTTGAAGCTTATACAAATAAGCACAGAGATTTCACTTCCAAGCCACCTCAGGGAGCCCAACCACTGCCTCAGAAAAAAGGGAGCTGGGACTGTTAAACAGCTGTGCCCCCCAGTTCCCCACCCCTGCCCCAGGCATCCTTATGGTATATGCACGTCACTGCACTAGGTGGATTCTGGGATTTAAAAACACATATCTCCCTCCCAGTTTGACTGTCATTAGTAAAATACTGGCAGGTACACCACGTGGAGTCTTTTCGGGGTCCTTTAACAGAGGTAGGTTTCATGGCATTGACTCGAGAACCTCACTCCCCTGGGGGCCCGGTTCCCTACGATTATCCAGCACCACACCCCTTGCATGTGTAGGAGGTGGATCAACCTTTCCTGGACAATTAGGAGAAGAAAATATTTTCTCACCTCCATAAATAGGACAAGGGAAGGCATTTGCGAAAATGTATTCATTCTTCTTACAGAAAGTTTGTTAATACTCTCATTGCTTTCTTTGGTCATTTTTAACTTCATCCGCTTAAACAACTTAGCTGGTTTGTGCTTACGTTTTACTTGGATTAGTCTTATACTAGTGGAGTCCAGCTGCTCTTCCTAGAGTTCTAGTTTATTTCCCATAAGTCTGTCAATTCAAAATGCATCTGATAAGGCAGTATTGGTCTGTTGGTGAGACGTTAGGTGGCTCTTCTATGAATGTTAAGTGGAGATAGAGGTACCATTTCATAGAAGAAAGAACCCCAGAATACACACAGTCATGTAGTGTCTTTCAGAAATAATGAGCCAGAAATTTCTTTGAAGAAAATATGTGTCATATTGTAGATAACAGACTGTGATCAGCTTATTTTTTATCTAACTTATGAAATCACTTCTAAGGTAGAAGGATCATTTAATCCATGGAGCCATCCTTAGAGTAAAAATATTTGATCAGGTATAAACTTTGGCTCTTTAAACCTTAAATTCGTGGCATCTGCAGAGGTTTGGGTGTTTTCAGAGTGAATTAGCGACGTGTATAAAGCGCTGACTTCTACCACAGCCCCACGCTCGGCGCCCTTCCCTTTGGGGCCGGAAAGTTCCTTGTTGCGGGACTGTCCTGTGCACTGTAGGATGTTTGGCAGCGTCCGAGCATGCCCCTCTAGATGGCATCAGCGTCCCCAGGGGCTTTCCTGGCACCCAGGGGTTAGAACTCTGCTTCCAGGGCCAGGGGCCAGGTTCAGTCCCTGGTTAGGGAACTAAGCTCCCGCAAGCCACATGGCGAGGCCACAAAAATTAAAAAACAACAACAAAAAAACCTCCCCCCAAATGTCTCTAGCTGTTGCCAGGTGTCCACTGGGGGCAAAATCACCCCTGGTTGAGGTATTCTCTGCAAGTTGTCTTTGCCAGGTACCAAGCACATCTGATTTCTGGTAACAGTCTTCACTAAATAGGTTTCACTGGTCAAGTATTTGTACAGACGTGAATATAAAACTAATCTTGAGGAATCACTTTACAGTTTTTAAAGTGCTTTAATAGATACCATCCCCTTTGAAACTGAAGCAATCCGAAGTGGAAATTAATGATCATGTAGGTGTCTGAGAAGTGGGAGCTTTCAGAAACTTTAAAGTCGAAAATGGAATACCTAAAATAATCTCCCCGGAGAGAGCAAATGGAGTCCATGGAAAAACACTTGTAATCTTTAACTGCAATTTAAACTTAGCACCCCAGCCTCCCTTGCATCCCAGTTTACAGGTGCGCCTGGGACCAGGCAGTCCCACGGCTTCACTGCAGCCTCGCTGACTGTGCCTCAGGAAGGACTTGGCTTCTGGGTCCTTCCTCAAGTGCACTGGCTTCCCGCCTGCCCCGCCCCAACCTTTACATGGAACCTGGCTTCCCTGATAGTTCAGCTGGTAAAGAATCCGCCTGCAGTGCAGGAGACCCCGGTTCAGTTCCTGGGTTGGGAAGATCCCCTGGAGAAGGGAAAGGCTACCCACTGCAGTGTTCTGGCCTAGAGAATTCCATGGAGTGTATAGTCCATGGGGTCACAGAGTCAGACACGACTGAGCGACTTTCAGTTTCCTAGCCTAAGAGTAAACAGTGTGTGCTGTACCTTCCTAATCTTTTTGCCTGTTTGCCCTGTGGCCTGAAGGTGCCAGAGAGAGGTGATGGCAGGAAAGGGTGACACAGTCGCCCCCCAAAGCATCTCCTGGCAAAGGGGGCACAGTGCATCTCAGTATAAACAGAACACCGTTTCACATACCGCACCCAGTCTCAGGAAGCAGTTGTTGAATTTTTGTCTGTTGTGGACAAGGTTTTATTGAATCACAGACTGTAAGTGCCTGGCCTCTCCCTGTGTTTTCACCAAGGCTGTCGCACCTGCCTTTGTCGCTGACCGCTTTGAACTTGAAAGCTCTCTGGTTATCGGACAACCAGGCCCAGCCCCTGCTCACGTTCCAGACGGACACCGATCACACCACCGGGGAGAAGATCCTCACCTGTGTCTTACTTCCTCAGCTGCCTTCTGAACCCACCTGCCAAGGTGAATTGAAGGGCCGGGTTCACTTGGCCCTAAGAGTCAGCAGCGGCTCCTGCCCATCCGTAAGGCCTTTCCCTGCAGGCCAGCCCAGCTGTGAGGCCCTTGGGGGGTCTCCCCTGGGGAGCTTCCGCCCTATCTTTGCAGAGCAGTGCTCATACCTGTGTATCACGCCTGGCATTCCTTAAATAGCCTTCTGGTTTTGAATCCAGCTCAGGCTGAAAATGCATATATGTCCTCCTAAAAGAGATAAGAGTTCCTTAAAATTCATGCAGACAGTTAGGAGGATTAGTATTGATGGTCTCCAGCAAAGCGTTTTTAAGCCAGGGAGTTGTTTTGAGTAACTATACCTTTGTTTTGTAAATCATAGGTGCTTTAAAAAAAGCATTCATAGTCATGTGGCCTGGCTGTCAGAAAGCCTTTGCTGAGAGCTGGTTTTGATAGAAGTCTAGAAGGCTCTGGGCAAATGGAGTCACCTCGCTGACCCCAGCCTGGTTAGAGGAACGTTAAGACCCCAAGAGGCCAGTGTAGGTTGAGCGGCCAAGAAAAGGGCCAGATCCCACATGTGTGGCCACCTCACTGTCAAGAAGAAGTTTTTGAAGTGAGTGTGTAAGAAAGAATTTTGAAAAAGAGGTCTGGGAATCATGATGACGTTCTGGAATGAAATAGTAAACACCGATTTAGCAGATGTGATCGCAGATAGAGTTAGGCATCCTCGGAAAGACAGGGTCGCTTTGCCGTGGCAGCCCAGCTCATGTGGTCTTTGTCTGGCAGAGAACCTTCCCCGCTGTGGCGCCCTCGAGAGCCTGGTGCACGACGTGTCAGAAGAGGCCTGGAACGAGCGGGCGGTCCACCGGGTCAGCGCCATCCGGTTTCTGGACGATGAGAAGGACGACGACGACAACGAAACGGTACGGGATTCGGGCTGCGTGGCGTTCACGGATGCTCAAAATGGAGGCGCCTTCTGAGGTTAAGAATGGCGCCTGATAAAGAGCCCTCTTATTTTCAGATAGTCTTCTCCTTTCTGCCGTCAGCACTTAAGGTTTTTTTTTAGAAGGAAAAGCTAGATATTTCTAAGGTCCTGGTTCACCAAATGCATGTGAAGCCACTGGGACTTACAGATGTGTGTGTTTGTTTGAACAGGGTGTGGGTGCCTCTTTTTCTTTCTTTGAGATGGTTTCCCCCCAGGCCCCCACTGCTTTCTTAAAATCAGCTGGGAAGTGTTTCTTTTCCATTGTTCTCAGTGAACTAAGTCGCTCCCTCCCCCGACCATGTACAGCTCTGCCGTGTGGACTCATCCACATTTCACCGAGTGGCTTAGCTTGCCTGCTGTCCTCTAGGACTTGGTGCTCCCCTTCATGTGACCCAGGAGCCTTCACCTTCTTGAAGAGAGTGTGTGACCTCCATAGGATTCCCTTACACGCTTTCATTCAGAATCAGGCACAGGTTGAGAGGACCACCCAGCCCAGCTTGCCTCCATCCTCGACCCATGTCTCTGCCATTTGGCTGAGTCAAGGACAACTTGTGAGCCTTCCTGCAAGTTGACTTTGGCCTCTGAACTTCCTGACACTAATTGAGATTTTCATAAGCAGAGCTCACAGGGAATACTTGCTGCCCCCAAGACAAAGCGAGGTTTTAAAATTACTGCCAGGCAGCAGTCTGTTATTCCAGCTGTCCGCAGGGGGACTTTTGTTTACTTACAGTAGTAGAGGAGCAGAGTAGGAATTAAGCATGACAAAATGACTCCAGCCTAAAGGGCTCTTTAATTTTACCTCATGGCTTCTTAGAGCAGGACTTTGACCAGCTACTGGCTGGCTGAGTTCTGCCCTGCCTTCGGTACCCTACGATGCCCTTCCTCAGGCTCACTGGCGAGAGGTAGGTGCTGTTTTAGGAGCAGAAGAGCACATAGCATCTTTAGTAATATAATTTTTAAAACATTGTCCATATCCTGTTACTTCACTTCCAGCCCCGTGGTCTTTTAGGAAAAAAATGTGAATTTTCTTCAGTAGGTCATATAAATATTAGCAAAACAGACAAAAGATGTGTATAAGAGACAGGTGCAGGGCCGCCCAGCCCACAGAGTCTATTTGCAGACTGGGCAGGGAGTGGAGGCTTTTTTCCCCCTTTCTCACTGGGAACACCTCTGTCCACAAGACACGGGTGTACAAGCTCATGTGTGTGGCGTGTGCTTGGCCGGTAGCAGCCATACCCAAGGAAAACCTGTGTTCTAGACCAGGTGTCCGTCTTCCCTGGCTTGGTGGCATGTGACTTTCAGACCTGTTGCTGTGGAGTCTAGTAATTTACTTTAGCTCTTATGATATGATTTGTCGTCTTTAGCAGCTGTTACTGATGCTCTGCTTTGCCTTTTATTTATACCTTTGCTTTAGCATTTAGCTGGGAAGCCGGTAAATTAGAAAAGAAGTCCTTTCTTACCTCCCTCTTCCTTCACCTCCTGTGCCTCCTGGGTTGAAGAAGGCCTTCAGATAATAGTAGAACATTCTAGTGAATCTAATTTTAGAATTTTTGACCCCTTCTTCTTTTACCTTCTTCCACCCTCCTCGTTATATCTTGTAAGTCTTTTATTATTTTTCTTACTGTTCGTGGAACCTTGTTTTTATTTTAACACATCTCATATTTTCCTAAGTACTCTTTTATGCTGAAAGGAACTCTTCCATCTTGATGAGATAAGTTGTAGACAGCATTTTCATCCTTCCTTCCTCTTGGGAGCAGTTGATAAATGCTTGCAGCTCCAAGGCAAGCTTTCTACCCGCTCTGCCTGTGGCCTCTGGGCAGGGGGACCTAGGTTGGAAAGCTTTTGCGGGAGTGATGCCCAAACACTCACCCTGATGCTTGCTCTTCAGAGAACACTCCTGAGACGAGCCACGCCCCACCCTGGGGAGCTCAAGAGCATGAAGAAGACAGTGGAGAATTTACGGAATGACAGGAATGCTGCTAAAGGACTGGATTCCAACAAAAACGAGGTCAACCATGCCATCGACCATGTGACCACATCCGTGTAGGTGGCACGTCCGTCTTACCTCCCGAGTCATCCTGCTGCGGAGCCGGCCTGCCCCCCTGGAGCACCCCCCCCACTGGGATGCTGCGCCCCAGGAAGTGCCTTACTCTCATCCGACAGCCAGTCACTGCACCCACCTGTGGTCTCCAGCTTGATTTTTTTTTCTCCTATATTTCAGTTGTTTGTAATAAGTAGAATACACTACTGACAACACCTGACCTTTGTTTTTGTCTTGTGTTGGGGTCAGGGAGAGCAGGAAGGGGAATTCTGGTCCCCCTTCCCATCAAGTGCTGGGACATTGTGAACCCACGTTCTCTTGGACCTACTGATGAGAGAGTTTTATGTATGGAAAAAAAAATTGGTAATTTTTTAAACCCTTTTTGGCAGCTCAGATGGTGTACATTTAAACATTTTGTATAGGTATTTCATAACAAAAAATATGTATTTCCTTTTGTTATTTTATCCTGGAAACGGTACACATTTTAGTATTTGTGCAGGAAAAAAATACAGCCCTAAAGTATTTGTTTTTATTTGTACTATCCACTTGTGCCTTATTGTCGCCCGAGTCCTGTCAAACCAGTTGTCACAGTGACATCTTTGAGCAGAGATGAGGCTGGAAAGGTGATACTTTGAAAGCAGTGTTGGATTTTAATCAGTAGTCAGGAGGATTTATTTTTAACCAAAAAGAGTTACCACCAATTTGCAAATTTTATCAGTTGATTTCTTTTTTAAGGTGAACCAAAGGATTAGACTGCTAATATTTCACATCTTTTCCACTTTGACGTTTTCATGAATGGGTCTCTTAGGATGAGTGTCCTGTCTGATTGTACCTACTCAGAAGGTACGTGCCATTTGTAAAATAAAACAGAGCAGAAAAGCACAAAAAGAGCAAACCAGTTCAGAAATTCAGTGGGGAAATAAATTATGTACTGCAAGAGAAAGTATGATTTTTTTCTATTAAAGAAAGCTTTAAAAGTTTTATACTGAGATATAAAAACCACAGTAAAGCAGAATAACCTACGACCCTGTTAGAAATGTTGCTATCTTTATAAGTGCAATTTAATTTGTAAATAGAGTTTGGATCAAAGTGTAACAAATATTGCTTCAAGTTTTAATTTTAAGTCTGCTAATTTAAGAGGTGCGGGGTATGTTTTGGTGAGTTTCTGTTGATTTCTTTTTAATTTTATTTTGTATGATGTGATGAGGAATGAAAAACGCCCGTCCCTGTCTGGTGTTTAGGAAAATCATGCTGTTGGTGTTGCCTTTTTATTCTTTCCATGAAATAAAGTCAGCCTGGACATTAGCGATACAGCTTTTTAAAGTTGATTATCTCCTCGTATGTTCAGAGGATAACAGGTAGCCAAGTTCTTTAAGAATGAGCTCCCTCTCCTCGGATTCCTGAAGCGATGCTCAGCTTCCTGTGAGCCTCCTGTGGGACTGAACTTCGCGTCTTCCCAACCAGGGGGAACGAACCCAGCACCCTCCTCAGTCTGCCTCCTCACCTTGGGTTGGGGCCAACTGGCCAATTGAACTCCTTAGAAACCCGCTTTCAACCAGCCAGATACCATGCCGCCTTTTACTATCGGGCATTTACTTACTGAGTTTGTTTTGCCTTTTTGGAGTTGTAAGGCTGCTGAGTTGAGAACACGTGGCATGCAGTGGTTTTCAGCTGGTCAGTCTATCTCATTTGCACATCAGTGGGCACCCTTCCCCCCCTTTCCATTGTAAGATTCTGGCATTCTCTGTTTTGTAAAGATGATGCTACAGAGTCCTGTGCTGACAGAGCCGTAGACTAGCTTTATTTAAGGAGAGTTACCTTGACCCTAAAGAGCAGAAAAGACTTCCTGGTATTCTGTTGGTTTATCTCCATATGAAGCCCAAACTCAGTTCACCGTGGCTTGGGTGGAAGAGATGGACAGGAAGAGTATGTGTGTTTGAATTTTTCTAGAAAATTCTGCATACCTAATTGTTTCCTTTGGTCTGTCTCCTCTACTTCACATACTCCTGGGCTTTTTTTTTTTTTTTTTTTTTACAAACGCAGTTTCTCACAAGCCAAGAGGAGACGTTTTAGTTCACACTGTGATGAAGGAAAGTAATCACTGGAGATGAATTTATGAATGATTTAAGAGACAGAATAGGGCAGGTGACACATTTCTATGACAGCAGTGGACACAAACCCAGGTTTTCCAAAATCATTTCCACTGAAGATGATCTTCCAAAACCACCTGATGAAGGATGACTTCCTCACTACTCCTTGGACCTCTCATCTGAGTCATGATCTCCATCCATTCATACATACCTGGGAATATGGCCGTTGTCTCCATTGTCCTTATACTCCTGGGATCATTCAATTGCTCCAGAAAGGTGATTAGGTCCAGCTTAGAGCCCACAAGACTTGTTCATCAGAGAAAGGGATATTTGTGTTGTCAGAGACTCATCAGTGTCCAATCCAATATGTGTTCAGCTGAGGCGAGAATGCAAGGGACAATGTTAATATAGCCTGGAAAATAATTTTCCCAAATCCTTTATTCAAATCACCTATGTAACACTAACAAATACATAACATCAGATCCTGAGATATTGGTCAAGTACTATGAAGGCAAAGTAAGTGTGTAACTGTGAAATTAAGAAGAGGTGTGACTATTTAATACTCCAGAGCTTATACAACTACCACTAACCTAGAATGCAGTGATAGGTTACAGTGAAGGGTGTCAGCTTCATGATCTCCAAACAAGAAGATTTAACTTTGGGACCAGGGACCAGGCACCAGGGTTGATCGCTCAAGAGCATTTGAGTTTTATTAAAGTGAGAAAGGAACAGAGAAGTTTCTGATGTAGACATCAGAAAGAGGTGGAGATTGCGCTATATACTTTTTTAACCAGTAATTACAATAAATCAAAATAATGTCTCAAGTTTGTAAAAATTTTACCAGAACCACTCACACAATTTACATTTGAGGATAACAGGATTAGAACTTCCCAATAGAAAGATCCTCCCAGACCCAGACCCGTTTACTGACTATGTCAAAGCCTTTGACTGTGTGGATCACAACAAACTGGAAAATTCTTCAGGAGATGGGAATACCAGACCATCTGACCTGCCTTCTGAGATATCTGTATGCAGGTCGAGA
>SJYC01082824.1:0-19455 GCA_006408675.1 Madoqua kirkii
TTTTCTCCACTAATTTTCCTACTACACTATCCGTTTCTGATCTCTCTATATATCTGTAATTAAACAGCTTTTCTCCAGGACGACGACTCTGTCCCACCTTCGAATCACCCTGGATCCACCGGGTCTGGACCCCAGCAGAGAAGGAAATGGCAACCCAGTCCAGTATTCTTGTCTGAAGAATCCCATGGACAGAGGAGCCTGGTGGGGGCAGTCCATGGGGTTGCAAAGAGTCGGACACAACTGAGCTCACTTTCATGTTCATTTTCACTGTGTATGGGAAGATGGAAGCATCTGGACTTATTAAAATTATTTCTTTCATATGCATCTCGCCATCTGAGGACAATCCGTCTTCCTTGATTGTTCACATCCTAATTGCAAGGGGACGTCAGAGAACCAGAGGTTTAAATGGCATCACCATCTCAATGGAGATGACTTTGAGCAAACTCCAGATGGTGAAGGAATAGGAAGCCTGGCATGTTACAGATCATGGGTCTCCAAAGTTGGACAAGAGTGAGTGAGTGAACAACAGCAAACATAGAGATAGAAGCCCATCATACCCTGACTTCTGAGTGGATGAGGGAGCTCACTGATCACTAAGTCACACCCTCTATGAATCAGTCTGTTCAAGAAAAAATGTCTGAACAAAAATGGGGGATGGCAGCCTCTCACACCACAGCCCACCCCCCACCTCCACCCCAACCAGCCCCAGTTCCTCAGCAGTTACCAAGTAGGAAACAGCTGGTGGCTTCTGAATAGCTGCCTTTGTTTCACCCAGGCTCAGAGATCTGCTTTTAGAAAAGGCTTCTTTAGTGTTAGAGTCAAGATGGCCTGGATAAACAGCCACAACCTCAGATATATAGATGATTCCACACTACTGGCAGAAAGTGAAGAGGAACTGAAGAGCCTCTTGATGAGGGTGAATGAAGTGAGTGAAAAAGCTGGCTTAAAACTCATCATTAAAAAACTATGATGATGACATCCAGTCCTATCACTTCATAGGAAATAGAGGGAAAAAGTGGAGACAGTGACAGATTTTTTCTTCCTGGGCTTTAAAATCCCTGTGAACAGTGATGGCAGCCATGAAATCAAGAGATGGTTGCCTCTTGAAAGCTATAACAAACTTAGTGTGTTAAGAACCCAAGACACCAATTGCTAGCAAAAGTCTATCTAGTTGAAACTATGGTCTTTCCAATAGTCATGAGATTTGGAGCATAGAGAAGGCAGGGCACTGAATAACTGATGCTTTCAAATTGTGGTGCCAGAGAAGACTCTTGAGAGTATTTTACCATTGAGGTACTAGGGTAAATACACTTAACATATTTAATGTTAGTTCATCTAAAATAGAAATTTTGAAGTAAAATTCAGGTTTGCCTTACTCATTTAAGGGAGGTGTCTTAAGCAGTGAAGAAATAATTTGAGGATGAAATTCATTAGATCATACGTGTAGTTTCCAAGGATTGGAAATTTTAGGGTAGAAAACAAATAATATCTCTCCCCAGTATTCCTAAAAGTTTGGCAGTTTGTTCATGACCCACCCAGACATTAAGATTGAAAAGGGCTTAATATAGTTACTCAGAAATCCACACAGTTTTTTCTGAAACTTCCTCAGTGGGTCAATAGAGGAGCCATCAGGTCATGCCATTTGTCCAAGGCCAAGACAAGAATTCTTGTCCTCACCATGAATGTGAAAATTAATCACTGGAGAGAAATACATAAATGATAAAAAGAATCAAGAATGGGTCAAGAGATTACTCTCTATGACAGTGACAGAAATAAACCAAGGCTAATCCAACATCATTTCCATTGAAGCAGATCTTCCCAAACCACATGACAAAATATTGCGTCCTCCATGATACGCGTCCCTTTCATCTGAGTCTCCTGCTCCATCCACTGACATGTATCTGCGTGTATTGCTGTTTTCTCCATTTTATTTACAGTCCAGGCATCCTTCACTTCATCCTGAAAGGGGACAGATCCAGCTTAGATAACACAAGACATGTTCATCAGAAAAAGGAATATGTGTTTTGGTGGTGATTCATCTGGTTCCAATCCAGTATTTGTTAAGGTAAGAAGAAAAGTCAAGGTAGAAAGTTAAAATAGCCACACACAAAAAAAGATTTCCCCAAAGACTTTATTGAAAGCACCTTTACAAGACATATGCATAAAAGACTGATTCTGAAATTGTACTCAAGCTCTACTGAGGTTAAACAAGGTAGAGGAAATATAATTTTAAGAGGAGGCTGGCACTATTTTATACCAGAGAACTTATAGAATCACCACTAGTCCAGAATGAAGGGTATGCAGGTCATGAGGCAACAGTTAGAACCAAACACGGAACAACGGACTGGTTTCAAATAGGGAAGGAGGACCTCAGAGCTGTATATAGTCACCCTGCTTATTTAACTTCTATGCAGAATACATTATCCAAATGCTATGCTGCATGAAGTAGAGCCTGGAATCAGGATTGCCAGGAGAAATATCAATGATCTCAGATATGTACATGATACCACTCTAGTGGCAGAAAGTGAAAAGGAACTAAAGAGGCTCTTAATGGGATGAAACGGAGAGTGAAGGAAGCTGGCAGAAAACTCAACATTCAGAAAACTAAGATCATGGCATATAGTCCCATCACTTAATTCAAATAGATGCAAAAACAGAAACAGTGCCAGACTTTAGGAGGACTCCAAAATCACTGTGGTGATTTCAGCCATGAAATGCAAAGACAGTTGCTCCTTGGAAGAAAAGCTATGACCAGTCTAGACAGTATATTCAAAAGCAGGATATCACTTTGCACACCAATGTCAATATGGTCAAAGCTATGGTGTTTCTAGTAGTCACATACGGATGTGATAGCTGGAATATAAAAAAAGCTGAGCACCGAAGAATTGATAGCTCATATTGTGGTGCGGAAGAAGGGTCTTAAGAGTCTCTTGGACTCAAGAAGCTGAAACAAGTCAACCATAAGGAAATCAATCCTGAATATTCATAGGAAGGACTGACACTGAGGATGAAGCCGCAATATTTTGGTCTCTTTGTGTGCTGAACCAACTCCTTGGCAAAATCCTGATGCTGAGAAAGATTGAAAGCAAAAGGAGAAGGGAGTGACAGAGGGTGAGGTGGTTGAAAGCTTTGTTGACTCAGTGGAGGTGAATTTGAGGAAACTCCAGGCGTTGACGAAGGATAGGGAAGCCTGGCTTGCTGCATTCCATGGGATCCAAGAGTTCCACACAACTTAGCCACTCAATAAGAAACAGCAAGAATGAAAGCAAAAGAAGTATTGGTACATATACACAATGGAATATTACTCAGCCAGAAAGAGGAGCGTATTTGAGTCGGTTCTAAAGAGGTGGGTGAACCTAGAGCCTACTATACAGAGTGAAGGAAGTCAGAAAGAGAAATAGAAATATCATATGCTAACACATATATATGAAATTTAGAAAAATAGTACTGAAGAATGTACTTGCAGGACAGCATTAAAACAGACATAGGTAATAGACTTATGGAAATGGGGAGAGGGGAGGAGAGGGTGAAATGTATGGAGAGAGTAACATGGAAACTTACATTACCATATGTAAAAATAGATATCCAAAGGGAATTTGCTGTGCCTGTCAGGAAACTCAAACAGCACAGGGAATGGGATTGGGAGGGAGATGGGAGGGAGATTCAAAAGGGAGGGGATAGGTGTCTACCCATGGCTGTTTCATGTTGAGGTTTGACAGAAAACAACAAAATCCTGTAAAGCAATTATCCTTCAATTAAAAAGTAAACAAAGAAACAAAAAGAATGAAGGCAACAGTTTACATCAAGGAAGAAGTAGTTTAGAATCATAATGACTCATGAAAACTGTCTTTCAAATATCATAAATACCCATTTCCCTTAGAAAGCAAGCACTTGAAATTACTGGAAGAAGAAAAAGAATTCAGGAGTCCGTCTACAACGAAAGAATCAAAACGATGACGGTAGATAAGGGATTCTGGAACGAAGTCATCCTCATCCAAGCAGGCCAGGTTCCTATCGTTCTCTACCATCATGTCCCTGCACAAAAGCATCAATTCTTTGGCGCTCAGCTTTCTTCACAGTCCAACTCTCACATCCACACATGACCGCTGGAAAAACCATAGCCTTGACTAGACGGACCTTTGTTGGCAAGGTAGTGTCTCTGCTTTTCAATATGCTATCTAGGATGGTCATAACTTTTCTTCCAAGGAGTAAGCCTCTTTTAATTTAATGGCTGCAATGAACATCTGTGGTGATTTTGGAGCCCTCAAAATAGTCTGACACTGTTTCCACTGTTTCCTCATCTATTTCCCATGAAGTGATGAGACCAGATGCCATGAAATTAGTTTTCTGAATGCTGAGTTTTAAGCCAACTTTTTCACTCCCCACCTTGAAAGAGGCGTTTTAATTCCTCTTCACCTTCTCTCCACGTCAAAGTGAAAGTGAAAGTGAAGTCACTTAGTCATGTCTGACTCTTTGCAATCCTGTGGACTGTAACCCAGCAGACTCCTCAGTCCATGGGATTCTCAGGCTGGAGTGGGTTGCCATTTCCATCTCCAGGATCCATACCAAAAGAGGGTCTTAAATAATCACTTTTACCAAATGGGAAAGCTAATGAAGGAAATTCTATGCAAGCATCCCATCTCTATTTTCTCAGTCCTGGGAGTGGCTGACAGGAACTGAAAAGGAACAGAAGGCTCAAGAGAGATAGGAAGGGCAAACAGGACTCCTACCATGAAACATCCCCTGATAGTCCATGACTGACTCTCAGCTCCCAAGACAGCGGGATGGGTTTAATACCCACTTAGAGAAATAGATCCCACACCCCACAGCTAAAGCTTTCCAGCGTCAACAAAATCTCCCACATGGCTCCAAAATCCTGCCTGCTACAACTAAGACACAGCCGAGCCAAACAAACAAATAAGTGTATTTTTTTAAAGAACTTTATATAACTTGGGAGAATACCAAAACAAGAAAAAAGTCAAATAATTTCAACATTTTTCTGCTCACAGGGATGCATTAAAATGAGATTATACTTACTAAGAATATTAAAGCTATTCATGTCAATAAAATCGAGATCATTTTTAAAGGGTTAATATATATACATCTACTTGTGGATGATATTCGTTGTACATTATGGATACATTCAGTGGAAACATAGACAGCAGTATAAGATAAATTAGGACTATTGATTCTGAAGCTTTTCTTTCCTGAAAAACTATTACTTATGTTGAGCTTTATCTTTCAACACAGTGGAAAACAGATTAGCACCATTGTGATTGTTGTAAATATTTTGAAAAAATACAAATACGTAGTAAAAAGACTGCGTCTGTGATTTGGGCCTGGAGTATTCTGGAAACATCACACCTGGGCTGGAGTGAGCAATTCGCCTACCCCGAAAACCCACTATCTATAATCAACACAATGAGTGTTTATTCTCAGAAGCAAAGACAAACCAAGAAGATGGGGAGTTTCTCCATTAACTACCTGCATTTCCAAACATTCCTTATCCCTTTTTTCCACAACCTGTTTAAAGAGAGAGAGAAGAAGTATGAACTTCATAGTCTCATGTCAGAGAGACGTCTCCAGAAGCAGAGGGCATCAGATGTCATGGTGTAAATGAATCACATGAAAGATTTACTATCACTGCCTGGGCATTCTGGAATTAACAATGAAATTATAACTTGAATCTAACATTTAAAAATGTCAACTTTATGCAAATTTCATTTCACATATACTTTCCCTGTTTAGTATCCTAATAATACATTTAACTAGTAAGTCTCAGCAATGCAAAGGACAAAATCTCCTATTTTTCTTTTTATTTCTGAAATTTTTCTGAAAAACTCTGGACCCCTGAGTTGAGTCACTGGGCTTCCCAGCTGGCTCAGTGGTAGAGAATTTGTCTGCCAATGCTGGAGATGCGGCTTCAGTCTCCGAATGGAGAGAATCCCTGGGATGAGGAAATGGGAACCCCCTGCAAAATTCTTGCCTGGAAAACCCCATGGACAGAAGAGAGTTGGTTCTTTGTATAATGGCATTTCCAAACTCCGTTTAAAATATCTATATTGCATCCAGGTGCTAAGTCATCACTGCATTTCGTAACGTCCCTAAAATCCCAACACCAAACCACATCCCAGTGGGAGTGGGGATAGGAGTGACTCCCCATGCTGATCTCTCACAGAAAGAATAGTTTCAACAGTTGAACATCACTGATTCACACTGAGAATTCACCATGCTCCATAGAAAGCGAGGATGCAGACAACGGAGCAAAGCCTCTAGGACACAAGGAAGGAGTCCAAAGGGCTGGTCTTCACTAAGAAATGGGAAAAAATAAGATGATGAGATGCCTGGGAAGGAAAATTAGGAGCAGAAAGCTAAAGGCTTGTGGATTCTCATTTGGGTATTTCACGAGGAAAAGCAGATACAGCCCCAGATCCAGGACAGGATATATATCTTAGAAGCTGCCATTTCCTCCTCTTCTTCCTCCCACTCTGTCTTCTCTGGGGATGTTATGCTGCAAATGCACTACTGAGTTTTGAGAAAATACTTTGGAGGGCACGAACACAGCTCTTTAACCCACAACGACCACTTCTACAGACAGGACCTTGAAAAGCTGAGAAGACCAACCTCTCCTGTCCTCTGTCTCAGGAGACATTCAGGAACAATCAATTCCTACCTGAAGACCAGCCTGTGAACTAATTTCGTGATTGTTCTCTCCTCATAGACAGCGCCTAACATTCTGCCCACAAAGATGATGTGAGCTGACTGACCTCCCCTGTCCAAATCCAGCTAGACCTTAACCCAGGCCTCCCCTTAGAATCCCCTGGAGGACTTCCTGGACACCACAGTGATGCTCCCACAGGACCAACACAGAACTCTGTTGGGAGGACATCAGTGAGGTCATTTCCTGACACTGGTCACGTGATCCTGATGGGAAACCAGATGGAAACCACTTGGGTAAAAATTCTTTCTGAACCATTTCAATGAATACAAATCCCAGGTGGTCAGGTCCCCACTCCAAGAAGTTATCAATCTGCAGGTCTACAGTGTGGCCGTCAATGGAGTCATCAGTAAATCCCATTTTTTTCCTGATGTTTCTTCCCTCAAACCAACATTCAGGAGTCCTGAGCTCAAAGCCTCACACTCACCACACCTAACCTCTCTGTAGTGGAGGATTTAGGGCAGGGATTTCTGAGAGAGGTCAAAGCTAGAATCAGGCAGGGAAAACACCAGCTCTTGCAGTTTAGTCTTTAGAAGTTAGGCTGGGTGAGGTGCTTTGGGCTCCCTAGGCTGAGTGTGAATTAATCCTTTCAAACCAAAACAATGAATCCAGTGAGCACTGTGAGGGTGTTATTGAAGGGGGGTTTGTAAAGTAGACCCTGGTGTTCCACAAGACTGTTGATCTCAAGGAAGGTGGTCATCTAGAGCAGGTGCTCACAGGACTGGCTGGTGTGAGTTCAAGGAACGGCAGGCTGCCTGCTGCCCAGACAGATGCTGAGGCAGCAACAGCATGGAGCAGTTTAGGGAAACCATCAACAATATTCATTTTTTTCATATAAGGATATGAGATGTGTGACTTTTACAGCTTACCAAACAAAGCCTAGGAAGCACTTAGGAAGCACGGTATACACTAGTTCCATGCCTTTTCCAGGAAGAGTTTCTAATACGTTTCTGGGTGATCACAGACCCTGTCTTCATTTCAACTTTGTCAATAATCATGACTTGTGTTGATATTATAAAGAGACATCAATATTGCAGTGAACTGTCATTGTGTTTTTCTTATAAATCAAGCATATTACTATCGAAACTTCAGAACCAACTTCTATCTTACTGTATATACACGGAAAGATTAAATGATCGCTTACATCATGGCATGGCAACTTCCGGATATTTCACATCAATGCCAAACACCTCCATTTAGATGGTCACTGTCTATTTTACATTATGGTATCCTTCATCTTCTAATGGAGCATAGATAGAAATGGTTGCAACACAATATAAAAAAAGCTAATCTTTAATAAACCATAAAAAATCTCCATTTCCAAACACAGCAGAAAGCTTAGTATGGATTGAGTGTTGAATTACATTCACGTCAAAGAATCTAGAATCATGTCATTATAAACAAGCATACAAATGGTACTCCACTGCAATACTATTGTCTGGAAAATCCCATAGACATAGGAGCCTGGTAGGCTACAATCTATGGGGTCGCAAAGAGTTCGACACCGCTGAGTGACTTCACTTTCACTTTCGTGCATACATTGCTAAGAATGGTAACTTTCAAACCATCAACCTTCATCTCACGATTCATGCTAATATGTCCATTTTCTCTGGGTTGTAACTATGGAGTACTCCCTACAGTCATTCTACTTCAGAGAAACTTCTCAAAACAAGATTGATGAAATGCCTTCTATTATGCAATCTGATATTTATTTAGATTTAACTTTTGATTAAATACGTTTCTATATATTGTTACACCATTTCCATTACTTTTTTGAATTAGCTCTTGTGTTTTCTGATCCATGTTTAGAGCAAACCTCTTCCATCACTTGTTCCATTACAAGAGTTTCAGTCCAGTGTGTGTGCTCAGATGTTTAGTGAGATAAGCACTCCGACCAAAGGCTTTGCCACATTCATTACATTCATAAGGTCTCTCTCCAGTATGTATTCGCTGATGTTGCATAAGACTTGAGTTGTGATTAAAGGCTTTGCCACATTCAGTACATTTATATGGTCTCTCTCCAGTATGTGTGCGCCGATGATAATTAAGATGAGAACACGTCATAAAGGCCTTGCCACATTCTGTACACTTATAACGTCTATCCCCGGTATGAATTCGGTGATGTCGAGTAAGGGTCGAACTCCTACAAAAGGCTTTGCCACATTCTTTACATTTGTATGATTTTTCCCCAGTATGGATTCGATGATGTTCAGTAAGAGCTCCGCAATGATAAAAGGCTTTGTTACATTCTTTACATATATAAGGCTTCTCTCCACTATGGATTCGCTGATGACGAGTTAGATTCCAGGAACAAATAAAGGCTTTGCTACATTCTGTACATTTATAAGGTTTCTCTCCGGAATGAATTCGCCAATGTTGAATAAGATATGAGACGTCATTAAAGGATTTGCCACATACTGTACATTTGTAAGGTTTCTCTCCAGTGTGAATTCGCTGATGTCGACGAAGACATGAGGAACGATGAAAGGCTTTGTTACATTCTTTACATATATAAGGCTTCTCTCCAGTATGAATTCGCCGATGTTCAATAAGCTCTGAGTTGTACGTAAAGGCTTTGCTACATTCTGTACATTTATAAGGTTTCGCTCCAGCATGAATTTGCTGATGTCGAGTAAGAAGTGACTGACAGTTAAATGCTTTGCTACATTCTGTACATTTGAAAGGTTTCCTTCCTGTATGAATTTTCCTATGTCTGCTTAGACTGGATGAGTTACTAAATACTTTCTCACATATCTTACACTTGTTTTCTTTCCGTGGATTCTGAACAGTGTCCTGTTGAATAAGTTCTGAACAGTGATTAGAAACCTTACTATGTTCACTACAAGACCTCTCTCCAGTACAAGTACTCTTACCTAGAGAAAAACCTGATATTTGATCAAAGGTATTTCTACATTTATTACTTTTAGTATCCTTGTTTGAAGATTCGGGTCCCTGATGTTTCATAATGATTGAGTCTCCTTCACCTGTATGCCTAGTTTCATTGCCTGTAAGTGACTGACAGTTAAATGCTTTGCTACATTCTGTACATTTGAAAGGTTTCCTTCCTGAATGAATTTTCCTATGTCTACTTAGACTGGATGACTTACTAAATACTTTCTTACGTATCTTACACTTGTTTTCCTTCTGTGGATTCTGAACAGTGTCCTGTTGAATAAGTTCTGAACAGTGATTAGAAACCCTACTGTATTCACTACAAGTCCTCTCTCCAATACAAGTACTCTTATCTAAAGAAAAACCTGACATTTGATCAAAGGAATTTCTACATTTATTACTTTTAATATCCTTGTTTGAAGATTCGGGTCCCTGATGTTTCATAAGGATTGAGTCTCCTTCAACTGTATGCCTAGTTTCATTGCCTGAATATCTTCTCAGTTCAGAATAAATGCCCTTGTAATTACTGGACTTGGAGCTCTTACTTAAGGTCTGACACATTTGTTTATGCATGGAAAGTTGTGTATAAACCATATCACAATATGTATTGAACAATGATGGTTGGATTGCATCTCTTTCATTATCATCAACATTATACGTCTTGGAATGGATAGAAAATATCTGTTGGGGGAAGAATAATGACACCCTGCTCACGGATCCCTCAGATTGATTAGACTGTGAGTTTTCACACTCATTGTTAAATTGTAGGTGTTCAGACATGCTTGAATGTATCTTTAGTTGAAGCCTTCGTTCAGAATGAGTATTTGCAGTAGAGACTAGATTATCTTCCAGATTTTCCACATTTTCTTTTAGAGAACACGTATGTTTCAAAAAAGGATGGAAATCGTTGCTTAAACACTTACACTTCTCAACAGATGTTGAAGACTGAAGTTGGTGTTTTTCCCAATTCGACTCACGTTGCTCATTTCCTTTTCCAGTGATGTTATCGTTATGTGTAACTGTCTTCATTTCTTTATGTCCATATAAACATCCTCTCTGTCTTTCATTTACCCTATTTTTCTGATCTAATACTTGATATATTCCTAGGTTTCCTTCTGGGAATGCATCTTCTAATTCTGGATTCTTTGGCATCAAACTCTGGGTGTCTTGTGGAGACATACCTGAAAGATACCAAAAAACAAGTAATTTCCCCTGCTATTCTCAGTGAATATCTTTAAAGATTTAGAGAAAATGGATGACCATAGGTAGTTTAAAAATAACATAGAAATGGAAGAATCAAGATGCCAGAGGCTTAGGCAGATGTGGAGATCATAACTCTCTCCACTAATGAATGAGAAATGGAACAATTCTCACAGAGTCCAGCTGAACACTAGCAGGGGCCCTTGGAAATCTCAAAGGATAAGAAAGATTGTTGCTCTGCAGGGTAGGAGAAAAGAAAGAAGGAAAAAGAAGAGGAGAGGAAGTGGGTTGAGGCCTGCAACCCTGCAGGGAGATGAAAATGAGGAGAGGTCTCCATATCTGATGAAGCCCCTCACTGAGGGAGCTCAGTTTGGACAGAGGGAGAGCCTCATTCTCTGTGGGAAGAGAACATGGCAACCAGGGTGTGGTAGCAGCACAGAGTGAGACCTGCACACAGGGTACTGACCCCAGCCCTGCCCACCCAGCCCCAGAGGCGTGTCCAGCAATGCAGACAAGGGCTGGGTGCTGAGATGTGGAGTTTGGAGAGCATACCGAGGCAGAGGACTGGAATTGGCTGTGAGGAAACATCCTGAAGGGACTGGGGTGAGGGAGGAGCTCTGCAAACAGGATGCTTGTGGTGAAGCCTGAACCACCACAGAGCAGAGCACCATTGGTGAGTGATGCCCAAAGAAGCCCATTGCATCTCTTGTCCCTTGTGCCCACTCCATCTAGCCAAGGACTACGAAGAACTCTAACCACGTAGGGCTTGTGAGCCCCCAGCCATGGCCTCCCCCATCGACATCCTCCACAATCAGCAGAAACCTGTGCTGTGGGGCAGCCTCAGGAGAAGACACCTGTGAGTTGGCCATATGCACAGATGGAGCAGAAAGCACAGGTGAAACCCAGGGATAAAGAAGAAAAGCTGAAACCTCTCCTGGCAGCAAAACAAGCCACGGTTTTACACCCATGACCAGCTTTGTAACCTCAGCCCCTACAGAGCATCTGAATCAACAACCAGGGCTCTCTCACTCAAGGCAGGTATAGCTTTAGCAGCTGTAGACTTTGTGGGCTCCTACACAAGGGGGCGGGCCAGGGCAGAGCCCGAGCTCCCTCAGAGCACCACAGCGGGTCCAGCTCCACACTGAATGCAATCCCACGACCTGACTTCACTGGATCTATGCTGGTGACCTTGTAAAAACAACAGCTGAGAGACCCCAGGGCCATGTCCCATCACTCCCATGGTTAACGTGAGCCAAGAGCAGTGCCAGCACTACATGACATGAGAGCTTGCAGAACGCACGAGAGGGGACACCGGAGCACACCCTGAGGTGAACATCCCCCGAGGAGTAATACTCAGTGACTTCTCTCTCAGTGGGTGTGCTCCAATCCCACCTGCCTCACAGCTTAGATCAGAATCACTGTGAAGACTCAGATCTGGGGGCTCTATTCCACCATGCAAGAAGCAGGCCCCACCAGAGAGAGGGCTGTAACAACCACAGAACAAGGGGGAGACAGCCCTGAATATCCAGGGCAGGCTCTGGTCACAGTTAACAGCAATCAGAGCACAGATCAAGAGAGGATAAGGGCACAGTCCTCTGGACCAGCCTCACCCACCAAGGTGCAGACACCAGAGGAAGACTAAATAGGTTGCTGCACTCTTCAAAGCAGAGACCACAAACAGAACAGCGGGCAAATGAGATGGAAAGAAATAGGTTATAGGGGAATAAATGAGATAAAAACCTCCAAGGACCATGGAATTAAGAGGTGATAGGCAATCTAATGATTACTTCTTGCTATTAGTCACGTTAAGTGGAGACACCAAGGACTTTCACAAATCTTATGTGCCTAGTAATTCTTAAATCCACTTCTTGCCACACATGTTTCTGAGAATGGTCTATTAAGATGTTTCAATCTAAGAATCATAAATGATAGTGACAGAGAACTAGACAGAAACTAGGCACACAAAAGACAGTGTCCAAGGAAGATGAATACAAATAAGATATACTTAATAAAGTACCAGTTTTAATAAAATAAGAGAGACTTTCCAACTATGATTGATAGAAGGAACTCTACTCATTGCTCTGTGGAGACCTCAATGGGAAGGAAATCAATAGGACGGTAATGACTAGAGATCCCTTTAAGAAAATTAAAGGTACCAGGACTATTTCATGCAAAGATGAGAACAATAAAGGACAGAAATGGGATGGACCTAAAAGAAGCAGAAGTTATTATGTTGGCAAGAATACATGGAAGAACTATACAAAAAAGATCTTAATAACTGAGATAACCACGATGGTGTGATCACTCACCTAGTAACAGATATTTTGGCATCCAAAGGCAAGTCGGCCTTAGAAGGCATGACTACCAACAAGCTAGTGCAGGTGATGGAACTCCAGCTGACCTATTTCAAGTCCTACAAGATGATAATGCTAAAGTTCTGCACTCGATAAGCCAGCAAATTTGGAAAACTCAGCAGTGGCCTCAGGAAGGGAAAAGCTCAGTTTTCCTTTCAATCATAAAGAAAGACAAACCCAGAGAATGCTCCAACTACTACACAATTTCCCTCATTTTAAACAATGGCAAAGGCTCAAAATTCCCCAAGAGAGGCTGTAACAGTACGTGAACTGAGATGTTCCAGATGTTCAAGATGGATTTAGAAACGGCAGAGGAATCAGAGAGCAAAATGCCAACATCCCTTGGATCATATAAAAAGCAAGAGAGTTCTGAACAAACAACGACATCTCCTTTATTGAATACAGCACAGCCTTTGACTGTGTGGACCACAAGAAATGTGGAAAGTTCTTAAAGAGATGGGAACACGAGACTACCTTACCTGCCTCCTGAGATACCTGTATGCATGTCAACAAGCAACAGTGAGAACTGGACATGTGACAATGGACTGATTCCAAATTGGGAAAGGAGTATGTCAAGGATGTATACTGTCACCTTGCTTATTTAACTTATATGCACAGTACATCATGTGACATACTGGGTTGGATGAAGCACAAGTTGGAGTCATGATTTCAGGGAAAACTCTCCATAATCTCAGATATACACATGACACCACCCTTACAGCTGAAAGCGAAGAGGAATTGAGGAAACTCTTGATTAAAATGGAAGAAGATGCTGAAAAAGCTGGCTTCCAACTCAGCTTTCAATAAACAAAGATCATGGCACTAGACAGATGGTTTCATGGCAACCAGTGGGAGAAAGAGTGAAAACAGTGAGAGACTTTATTTTGGGGGTTTCAAAACAACTACAGATGGTAACTACCGCCATGAAAGTAAAGGACGCTTGCTTCTCGGAAGGAAAGCTATGACCAACCTAGGCAGCATATTAAAAACCAGAAACATTACTTTGTTGAAAAAGGTCCATCTAGTCAAAGCTATTGTTTTTCCAGTAGTCATGTATGGATGTGAGAGTTGGACCATGAACAAAGCTGAGTGCTGAAGAATTGATGCTATTGAACTGTGGTGTTGGAGAAGACTCTTGAGAGTCCCTTGGACTGCAAGAAGATCACACCACTCCATCCTAAAGAAAATCAGTCCTGAATATTCATTGGAAGGAGATGGTGAAGCTGAAGTTCCGATACTTTGGCCACCTGATGCAAAGAACTGACCCTCTGAGAAAGACCCTAATCCTGGGAAAGATAGAAGATGAGAGGAGAAGGGGATGACAGAGATGAGATGGTTGCATGGCATCACTGACTCGATGGACATGAGTTTGAGCAGGCTCTGGGAGTTGGTGATGGACAGGGAAGCCTGGCCTGGATTGGAGGCTCAGACTCGACTGAGTGACTGAACTGAACTGACTGATATGCATAGCTGATTCTCTTTGCTGTATAGGAGTATAAAATTGGAAAACAGCTATATTCCAATTAGAACTTTTAATAAAGGTTTCTATATATAATTGAAAAATTGTCATAGTCTGAGTCAACGATTAATCTAGTGGAAAATGTGATAAGATTTCATCTCAATTTATTTTAAAATACTGTGAAGTAATAGAACACAATAAAGTATTTCAGCATGTTAGGATTGGGGCAAATACCCTAAAGATATTTAATATGAGATTACATTAGGAAAAGAGAAACTTTCAAGTCTACCTGAGATGTGCATTGTTTCATTTTCACCAGGTTTTGCTTTCTGCAGTGAAAAATTACTTGAATTTGAAATTTACTTAGAAGGTCCTATGTGTCACTCTTAGTGGATAGGAAATTTAAATCAGAGAATAAAAACCCATCCCCAGTATTCCTGGCAGTTTCGCAGCTTGTCTACCATTCCACTCACACATATCTGTCTAGAGGTAGAAGGAAACTTTGAAGGACTGTCATACAGTTACTCAGAAATGGGCAGAGTTTTCCTAGGGCCCCCAAGAAATCAAAGAGCAAGAATGAATGCAGTTTGTCACAAGCGAAGAGGAGACTTTTAGGTCACACTGTGATGAAGAAAAGTAATCACTGGAGACAAATTCATGAATGATTTCAGAGAGCGCATGGGGCAGATGATACATTTCTGTGACAGTAGCAGACACAAAGCCAGGTTGTCGAAAACTATTTCCATTGAAGCAAAAATTCCAAAACCAGGTGAGGAAGGATTAGTTCCTTGCTGCTCCTTGGACCTCTCATCTGAGTCATCATCTGCAACCATTCATACCTACCTGGGTAAATGGCTGCTGTCTCCATTCTCCTTATATTTCTGGGATCCTTCAATTGCTCCAGAAAGGTGACCAGGTCTAGCATAGAGACAAGCCCTGTTCATCAGAGAAAGGAATAGTTGTGTTGTTAGGATTCATCAACATCGAATCCAATATGTATTCAAGTGAGGCGAGAATGCATTTTCTTCTAGACAATGATTACCTGAAACACTTTATTAAAAGCCGCTATACAATACTAAGAAACACCTAACAATCTGTCCTGCGATTCTGGTCAAATAGTACTAAGAAAAAGTAAGTAGTGTCAATGTGAAATCAAGAGAGGGTGCAACTATTTAATGCCACAGAACTTACACAATTTCCACTAACCTAGAATGAAGCAGGCAGAGCACATCAAGAAAGAAAAACATCACCAGCATAACGATTCATCGTGAAGCCTTTCTTTCTAAACTCAGAAATGACCCATTATCCCCTAGAAAGCAGAGATCTGAAACTACTCTGGGAAGCAGAAAATTTCAGAAGATATTGTAGAAATGGCGGAACTAAAACCCAGCAGGTAGATAAGGGATTCTGGAAGGCAGTTATCCTCACCCAAGGAGGCCAGGTTCTCATAATTCTCTAACATCACGTCCCTGTACAATTCCCGCTGACCGAGGTCCAGGCATTCCCACTCCTCTAGAGTGAAGTCTATGGCCACATCCTGGAATGTCAGCTGTCCCTGAAATACACAGTACAGATGCCATGTGGCTATAGGAAGACTTTCTAATGTGACCCAAGTTGAATACGGCAAATTCAGAGACCTGGTCGTGAGTTGGTGGCTTGGCTGGTATTATAAAATATAATTTTTTACAGAGTAATCCTTTTTACCCAATTTCTAATGTGAAGAAAGGAGGATGAGTTATGATCCACAAGCCATTAGAGAAACTATTCTCATCTGAAAGAGCAAGTATAAGATAATCAGGGCACCATTACCATATTTATTCCGTGATTCAGGAGCAGACCATGGCCATACTTTAAGGACATCAGGATGGCCAAAGTCTAACCACCAGGGCTTACTTTTGTAGAAGAAGAATGAGCTTTGTCTACTTGTACCCTAACCTTAAGTAATGGTTATTTACTTCACCAAAGTAACAAAAGATTTAAAAAGTGAATATAAATCATTAAAGGCAAAGAAATTTATAATCTCTTATTGGATGCTGCATTCTACGAAAACTTTGTTCTATTAACATAGAGATTAGACTAAATTCCAGTCTGGTACCAGCTTACCAGATAGCAAACCACAGCTGTTTATTGGTTAACCTTAGAAAAATCTTTTCCATAAATCATGAAGTAGTGGTATTTTTACAAAGGCATCAGAGTGAAACCATAGAAGGCATGTTTAAATCTGATTAAAGTGCAATTGACAGTGTAGCTGGGTCATTGCTGTGACTTGTAACACTTTAATAGGATAACTAGAATTACAGTTGACCACATTTTATTAGGGCATATCAGATCTATATGAACTTTATGCAATTTTAGGATATCTATATTGGTAACATCCACCATACAGCATAATCTGAGAAGATTTATCACCCCTTCAACAGTACTTCCCATGTAACTTTACACGTCCGATGAACCCAGGTAGTTTAAAAGCTCCCTGGGATATCTCAGGGGCCCTCTGAAGCATTCCAAAGTCAGCTAGACGTCAAGTCACTTAGGAAGGTTTGTGGACAAATATCAAAAGGGGCGTTAACACTCAGATAAAATCATAGAGATCACTGGGAAATAATATATTTACCTAGCCAAAGTAACAAAGATTTCAACGGTAAACATAGAACAGATCACTTCAGAGGTAAAGAAACTTAAAATCCATTATCAAAGGCAGCTCAACATCTCAAGAAAACTCATATTTACGCACAAAACTCTTCCCTTGGCATCCAGTTTCCATAAAACTTTATCACTTTCTGTATCCATTACTGTGTTCTCCCATGCTGAAACAGCCTCCTGTAAGTCAGACCTACTTCCCCTTCCCTTCATAAAATGTAGTTTCATTTGTCATACCTCTTTACTGAAAATACACATTCTACCTTCCTTAAGCACCTAAGAACTTAAGCATTCTGTAGATTGGTGAACATAATACCAGTGATAATTAAAAACAACAACAACAAAATCTAGAGAACCTCTCAGGATGGCATCAAGCATTATTCATGAATAGTCCAAAACCTGTAGTTTCTCTATAAGAGGAAGTTAGTCCTCAGTAATGAATGTTTCAGAATCTTATTTTATTTGGAAATGACCCAGGTGTTCAATAAACTTCCGACACTTAGTTGAGAAGAGCCCTAGAAATTCAGGTTACCACAATGTAGAGAATGGTTTAGACAGACATTTCTAAAGTATAATTATTCCTAATAGAGTTTATCTAAAAGCTCTTTTCTCTTTTACATTTTCTTTGAAGTTTTTTTTATTCTCCTTTCCTAGAGGTACTATCCTGGTTGACAAATTTGGAAGAGATAAAAAAATATAACGACATTTAACTTACAATAAACGTAGGGACAATGAAAATACTGTGTTTAATGACTCAAAGACATATCTACATTAGATTAGCAAACAAACATTAATATTAGATATTTAACATTGAATATTTCCCAGTTCACGTAAACGTGAAATTCATTTAGGTTAATTTCTGTTGGAGTTAGAATTGTCTGATTTGTAAGCACTTACTTTCCTTCAGTTCAGTTCAATCGCTCAGTCGTGTCCAGCGTTTTGGGACCCCAAGAATTGCAGCACGCCAGGCCTCCCTGTCAATCACCAACTCCCAAACTTCACTCAAACTCATGTCCATTGAGTCAGTGATGTCATCCAGCCATCTCATCCTCTGTTGTCCCCTTCTCCTCCTGCCCCCAATCTCTCCCAGCATCAGGGTCTTTTCCAGTGAGCCAACTCTTCGCATGAGCTGGCCAAAGATCTGGAGTTTCAGCTTCAGCATCAGTCCTTTCAATAAACACCAGGACTGATTTCGTTTAGAATGGACTGGTTGGATATCCTTGCAGTCCAAGGGACTCTCAACAGTCTTCTCCAACACCACAGTTCAAAAGCATCAATTCTTTGGCACTCAGCTTTCTTCACAGACCAACTCTCACATCCATACGTTGCCACTGGAAAAACCATAGCCTTGACTAGACAGACCTTCGTTGGCAAAGTAATGCCTCTGCTTTTGAATATGCTATCTAAGTAGGTCATAACTTTTCTTGCAAAGAGTAAATGTCTTTTAATTACATGGCTGCAGTCACCATCTGCAGTGATCTTGGAGCTGCCCCCCAAAATAAAGTCTGACACTGGTTCCCTTTTATTTCCCATGAAGTGATGGGACCAGATGCCATGATCTTCGTTTTCTGAATGTTGAGCTTTAAGCCAACTTTCTCACTAAATTAGAACTCATTTACAACTTCAGCAATATTATTAAAAAGTGCACACTGAGACATACATAAATCCAGATATAGAGACAGATATCTCATAGTTTCATGCTTGAGATTTAAAATATCTCTTTGACCTTTGTATTTTGTTTGTTTGGCTTGAAGTTTTGTTTTGCCCAAGGCTGAGTCAGGTCTCAGGCAAAATGGGCAGTGTATTTCAAGGACACGAAAAGGGTTAACTTCAAGCTTTTCCCTAAGCAGGCCTTTTAACAAGCTAGTTGGTTTTAAATGCATATGCAAAGAAAAAGGGCTTTGCAGTTTCCAAGGGAAAGACAATTTCATTTTAACCAGTTTTCTCCAGAGTCTAAAGACTATCAGGGCCAACCTGTGTCGAAAAGTTATCTTTCCTACCTGTAGTCTGAGTTTTATAGCTAAAATATAGACCAAATAATGCTCAAATTGACTCTGGTATCAGGGGCATTTCAGCTCATAAAAGTTTTGGACTCTCCCTCTAGTGGGAAGTGAGGTCTTTGTCCCATCAGAAGAATCTGAAGGGTTAAGGGAATTTGCAGGACTGGGGGAAGCTTGGTCCTTCCCAGCCCC
>SJYC01082827.1:0-27719 GCA_006408675.1 Madoqua kirkii
AATTCCATGAACAGAGGAATCTTAAATTCAGCTCAGATACTATGCCTTGCACAAAGCCTTTCTCTTAAAGCCAAGTTCCTCTTGGTTCTGTCACGCAAGTGTATGTTCCCTGGCTCTTTGTCTCGTTACAACAAAGATTTGGAGCAACGGACATTAGAGCCCCCGGCACGTCACAGCTCTCAGGTCTTGGACAAATCGTGTTACAGCTCTTAGGCAAATCAGTGTTACAGCTCTATTTTATTTAGAAGATAGCAGGAGAATGGGAGAGAGAGAGAGAAAGAGCGCACACACACGGGAGAGAAAGAAAGAGACAGACAGCGAGAGCGCTTTGGCTCTAGCTTTTAAATGTTTTCTTCCACCTGGGCCTGCCCTATGCAAATTCGGCTTAGCCAGGAGTGCTGTTTGTTCTATCTGAAGTCTTCACTCTGGTCCTTGGAACTTCCTTTGACCTTCCTTTTTTTTTTAGCCACCGCCATTTTGGACTCCATTTCCCTATTCTACCTACCTAACAGTTCCTACAACACTTTGCTCAAAAATCTATTTTAAGGTTTATTTTCTTTTGCTTTGTATATTATGGCTGGTTATTTCCTTATATTTCATCCCATGAATATAAACTTGAAGGCAGTAAATAATCTTATTAAATATACCCTTAATTATAGGTACATTTTGTAGACCTTTTAATTCTTGGCTTAAGTATTATGTTTTACTTTCAGAAGGTGCTTAATAAGTATCATACTACTTAGTCAACTTTTGAATGGTGCCTCAGTGAATATTTGTTAATAGAAATCAGTGTTACAGAGTTTCTTTATGGTCATGGCAAAAAAATAATTTCTCCAAAGGCAATGAAGTGGCATTGAGGGAAAGAGGCCTTATATAGGATGATGGGGTGTTGGGGTCCTTTAATGGACCAGAACCTGGTGGTCCAGAGTCGATGATAAGAAAGTAAAAGAGAGAGCTGGAGGGAGGGAGAGAGAGTGAGAGAGACAGAGAGAGAGAGAGAGAGAGAAAGACATGGGGACCCAAGCTCTGATGGAGCAAAGATGCTTTAATGATTCTTCTGTGAGTATATATAGGCTGTTGTACAAGAAATTTCTTTCAACGATGATAAAGATCAGAAAACCAAATGAGGTACAGCAACCATACCAAGGGAACAAGGGATTAATAATGGTCACAAGGTCAGGAGATAATCCATATCTCAGGAAAGAGGATCTAGACTAAGCAGTTTTGTCCTAAGGAGAATGTTTACTGAAGGAGAATCAAACCTGTCTCATCCTATGACCTCAGTCCTGGGAGCGGCTTGCTGCTCCACTAGTTTCTGACAACAGAAACTGACAAGGAACAAAGGATTTATGAGAAACAGCATGTAGGAGTACTGTTAAACATTCCCTAACAACCAGGAATACCAGAAAGTCAGAATGCCCAGCATTTGAGGTGTGGCTCAGTGATGTGACCGCTCCCCTCCTGCCCCTTTCCTGATTGATCACCTAGAAATAGGGCCCAGACTGAAAGAAAATGAGCCATGGGGATGGGGGGCCGGGGTTGTGTCACAGAAAGGCTCAGCTACTGAAAACTGACCGTGCACTGATGGCTGCCTGCTGATCATGTGCCATATTTTCTAAAGAGCGTCCTTTTTTTTTTTTTTTCCTGATTATAAAAGTAATGCATGCTTCTTGTACAAAATTTGGAAGACTGCAGACAGATGCAGTGAAGAAACCCCAAATTGCCTGAACCCTGCCATGGCAGTGTGCTTAAACCATGGCTGTAGCAGTGCCTCCCATCTCACGGGCTCTCCTGCCCTGGACCTTGCCGCTGTGCCATGAAGAGACGGGGTCTGTTTCTCCACCCCCTTGAGCGTGGGCTCTGTGATGACTTTACCCCACAGAATGTGGTGGTTCTCTGCTAGTTCTGCACAGAGCCCCTTTGTGGCCGAGAAGAGTGGCTTCCTCTTGGAAGCCGGCCACTGTGTCAGGAGTGCAGACAGTGGAAATGCATCTTAATCACATCCTACCAAGAAGGTAACCACTATTAACAATTAGATCTGTATTTTTCCAAGTCTTTTTTCTGAACACATAACAGCATTATTCATTTAAGATATAACTCCCAGTGGGAGGTGGGAGGGGGCTTCGGCGTTGGGAGATCGTGTACACCTGTGGCTGATTCATGTCAATGTATGGCAAAACCAATACAGTATTGTAACGTTGAATAAAGTATTTAAAAAAAAAAGATAGAACTCATTAAACACAAAATTAGGATGACTTACATACAGTTTGTATGATCTCAATTAATATATTATAAATATTTTCTCATGTCAAATATTCTTCAGAAACATAATTTTAATAATTTTATAGCATTTTCTTACAGAGGTTCATTTATTTGTTTCATTCAAAAAATATTTATTGAGCATGCAGTATAAGGCACGCACTGTTCTAAGAAGTAATAGTACAGTAGTGAGTAAAACAGTAAACATCCTTGCCCTCATGGAGTTTACATCTTATTGGGAGAACTGGTAATCAGTAAGACATGTGGCATATTAGATAATGATAAGGAAGGAAAAGAATAAAACAGGGAAGGGCACCAGAGGGTAAATTTTAGAGAAGCTGGCCAGTCTTACTGAGAAGATGGCTTTGGTGCACTGTTCATAGGAACAATCCAATTTTGCTGGATATTTAAGTTGTTTCTGTTTTCATTTTTCCACATGTTGTCTTTAAATTGATTTTTTTTTAATGGAGAAGAAAAGAGTGGCTTTATTTCTTTGCCAGGCAAAAGGGGAATGCATTAGGCTAGTGCCTTGGGAACTGTGCCTTTTAAAGGCAGTTTTCACATCACCACTTTGTGCTCGCCCAGCTCATAGTTCCCTGAATCCAAACAGAGCGTGCTGACCGCTCTAACCAGCCAAGCTTTGAGCAGCTTATCACCACGACCCCACGCCTGCCACAGAGCAAGCAGTGCTGTGCTGGAGGTGTGGAGTGAGTCCTGATCGTGCAGTCCCTCTGAACCCAGGCTTCCTCCCCCCAGTCATTCTGCCGGCCTCTAGACCTCAGTCCTCAGCCAGCTCCACTCTGTCAGGCTAGTAAGCCAGGGAGGAAAGAGCATGGCATGTGGAACAGGAAGTTTCTGTGGGCCCTGCCTAAAGATGGTGTATGTATTGCTTTCACTCAAATTCCACTGGTTAAAACTCAACTTCTGTAGCTGCACCTAGCTTCAAGGGAGGCCATGCAGTGTCTAGCTGTGTGCCAAGGAGGCGAAAACTGCTTTGAGGACAAAGCAGCTTTGGCAAATACCTAGCCACCTCGGCTGCAGGGAATTCGTGACCTGGCAAAGCCCGTTTCAAGGTACAGAAACAAACTACCTGTCTCATAAAATCCTCTATTTTATAACTGTGGAAAATTCTGAAAGAGATGGGAATATGAGACCACCTAACCTGCCTCTTGAGAAATCTGTATGCAGGTCAGGAAGCAACAGTTAGAACTGGACATGGAACAATAGATTGGTTCCAGATAGGAAAAGGAGTACGTCAAGGCTGTATATTGTCATCCTGCTTATTTAACTTATATGCAGAGTACATCATGAGAAACGCTGGACTGGAAGAAACACAAGCTGGAATCAAGATTGCCGGGAGAAATATCAATATCCTCAGATATGCAGATGACACCACCCTTATGGCAGAAAGTGAAGAGGAGCTAAAGAGCCTCTTGATGAAAGTGAAAGAGGAGAGCAAAAAAGTTGGCTTAAAGCTCAACATTCAGAAAACGAAGATCATGGCATCCAATCCCATCACTTCATGGGAAATAGATGGGGAAACAGTGGAAACAGTGTCAGACTTTATTTTTTTGGACTCCAAAATCACTGCAGATGGTGACTACAGCCATGAAATTAGAAGACATTTACTCCTTGGAAGGAAACGTATGACCAACCTAGATAATATATTGGAAAGCAGAGACATTACTTTGCTGACTAAGGTCAATCTGGTCAAGGCTATGGTTTTTCCAGTGGTCATGTAAGGATGTGAGAGTTGGACTGAGAAGAAGGCTGAGCGCCGAAGAATTGATGCTTCTGAACTGTGGTGTTGGAGAAGACTCTTAAGAGTCCCTTGGACTGCAAGGAGATCCAACAAGTCCATTCTGAAGATCAGCTCTGGGATTTCTTTGGAGGGAATGATGCTGAAGCTGAAACTCCAGTACTTTGGCCACCTCATGTGTAGAGTTCACTCACTGGAAAAGACTCTAATGCTGGGAGGGGTTGGAGGCAGGAGGAGAAGGGGACGACAGAGGATGAGATGGCTGGATGGCATCACTGACTCGATGGACGTGAGTGTGAGTGAAATCCGGGAGATGGTGATGGACAGGGAGGCCTGGCGTGCTGCGATTCATGGGGTAGCAAAGAGTCGGACATGACTGAGCGACTGAACTGAACTAAATTGATTTATCATATTTTAATTAAGGCTTCAAACATAATAATCTTTATAACCTATCAGTGTTTTCACCTTTGACTGGGAGCCAGAGTACCCATATTATCTGAGCACCAGTGTGCCAAGCACTGCAGAGGCACCTGCAATATGACCTTATTTAATTTTCTCAGTTATTATACTGGGTGGTAGTGGTGGTAGTTTAGTTGCTAAGTCGTGTCTGACTCTTCAGACTCCATGGACTATAGTCCATGAGGCTGCTCTGTCCATGGGATTTCCCAGGCAAGATTACTGGAGTGGGTTGCCATTTCCTTCTCCAGTTATACTGGGTAGATGTCATTAAACACATTTTGCTGATGAGGAAACAGGTCCATGGAGATTAAGTTCTCTCAGGTCACACATGCCATATGTGGTAAATTACACAGAATTCAAACCCAGATGGTTTGATTCCAACTACTGGTAGTCCTCTTGCTTCAGAAATAAATGCACGTGCTGGACCATATCGTTTCTAAGATTCCTTCCAGCTACAATTCTTTTTTTTTTTGGCCACGGCCACCCAGCACACAGAATCTTAGTTCCTCGAACAGGGATCAAACCCTTGCCCCCTGCAGTGGAAGCGCAGAGTCCTAACCACTGGACCACCAAGGAAATCCTTCCAACTCTGGTTACTGTTGATCAAATATACCCTGAAAATCCTGGGTCCTGGTAACCTCACCTGAAGCATAGCTCCGGAACTGCGTCCCTCCTCCTAGCTCCCAAGAGGGAGATGAAGTGTTTCTGCAGACAGGCAGCCACCTCTGTCCCTGGGAGCTTCTCCCCACTCCTGCTGCTGTTTTCCTCCTGAGACCAGGCCAACTCCCACCCGCCCCTCTCAGGGGTACTCAGCATAGGAAGACGAAGCCAGCCGCTGCCAAGTGAGAACTGTCAGCGCTGGAACTGGTCTGCCACAGCCCGCTTCCTAAAGGGAAGCCCCTCTCCCACCTGGGGGAGGCGCTGTGGGCACTCGGGTGCTGGGGCAGAAACACCTTGCCCAGAACCGTTGGTTCCAGGGACTGAGGGACACTGTTCTGACCTGGGACAGATGTCCTGACAGCACCTGAGCTTCCTTTGTGTCCTTGACAAAGAATCTAGTAGGCTGCAGTCCTGGGGGCTAATCTAACCCCTGATGACAGAAAACGTGTCCCTTTCCTGTGGGCCTCTGAAAGACCTTGCCTCCAAACCTTCAAGGATTGTGAGCTCTCATTTCTCATTCCCGTGTTACTGACCAAGCTGCTCTTCCCTCCCAGCTTCCCGGTACCTGAACTCTAGCTTCTACTGGATTCTTCCCCCCACCCCCACCCTACCCCACATACGCCAGGCCTCCCTGTCCATCACCAGCTCCCGGAGTTCACTCAGACTCACGTTCATTAAGGGCTGGGAAATCTGTTGAGTGCTGAAGATCAAAAACAGACACAAGCAGCTTTGAAAAAGAAGGAAAAATGTCTCTCTGTCTCTCTTTTTGCCTCCTTCCCTCCTCTGTGATCCTCTGCTCTTGCTCCAGGCAGCCAGCACCGGAGAACAGCCGGCATCTTTCATCACCCGGGTGGTGCCTGGACCAGCTCTGCCTGGGCTCTGCAGACACCCTTTCCTCCTGTCAGCAGTGTTCTTTACCTTGAGGTCGTGCCTTCTCACCTTGAGTGTGGAAGGATCTAAAGGTCTAATACAAGGATGTGAGCCCAGGGCCACTCCAAAAAGGCCTCTGGGTCCCCCCTGAGACCAGCCACAGGAGTTCTCTGCCCCAAACTGTCTGGACTAGCCCACCAAGCTGCCTCACGGAGGCCAAAATCTTGAAGCAATCAATAGAAGGGTTTTCCCTAGAGCCGCGCTGTGCTCAGTCGCTTCAGCCGTGTCCGACTGTTTGTAACCCCGTAGACTGTAACCCGCCAGGCTCCTCCGTGGCATTCTCCAGGTAAGAATACGGGAATGGGTTGCCATTTCCTTCTCCAGGGGACCTTTCCTGCCCAGGGATTAAACCCACATCTCCTGTGTCTCCTGCACTGGCAGGCGGATTCTTTACTTGCCTAGAGGAGGAGCCTTGGTGCCTGTTTCCTTTGGGAGCTCAGCAGTTGATCAGGACTATAGGCACTCCGTCCTGGCCTCACACCATGTGATACAACCACTGGCATTCACAGGTAGATAAGCAAAACAACGCTTGCCTGAGATAAGGGATACTACCCATTCCTAGGTATGGCCAGGTTTCCCCCATAAATCACGCTGCCAGAGGCGAGCCACCTTGTACCCACAGAGAGACCACCTCTCTCTGCTTTCAATACTTTGTCCTGGGTCAGTACTGGAGTCACCCTCAGAGTTGGGCCCATGAGGAAAGCTGCTATCTTCTAGAAAATCTCTGTTGACAACTGTAGCAGACTCAGGAGACTCCTTTCAGAACCTGCTGTTGGGAAAACTCTTGGCTTCTTGATGGAGTTTCTGGAGCACAGTGTGTCTCCACTCATTCCAGCCAACAGGAAGCTCAGGCGCTGTCGGGACATCTGTCCCAGTTCATTTCCAGTGTCCTTCGTAAGATTTTGGATCTTTACATTTGACCGTTTAAAATACATTTGGTGTTTTTAATAAAAGCTTTCCTAAACATTGTTTGCATGGAAGGAATAAGCTGAGTATAATAAAGACATTGATCTGGTTTGTGAATAATTCACCTGCCGCTGGAGCTCTGTGATGGCAGAGGGTACTGGATGTGGGTGTGCCCATGTGCTTTCCTGTGGGGAGGGCATTGACTGCCCTTTGCCATGCTCTTCAAACACTAAGCCTCCTCCTGAGCCCTGGGATCCTACACCTGGGCAAACAGTGGCATGGGAGTGTCTTTTGCAGCTTCACTCACCCTCTTCAAATTGAGGTCGAAAGAAAGCAACTCCCTGTGGGAACTGGAACACTCAATAGTATTCCCAAGACCGAGACTTCATTGCAGTGAGATGTCATGTCATCATTTCCCCACTTGCAAAGCCTGGACACTTTCAGAGTTGGAGACTGGAGGCTGTTCGTGGGGAGTAGTCAAACAGGGATGCTTTGGAGAATGAAAGAGGCACAATTATTATTATAACATGCAAAGCAGGGTATGTCCCTGAGGGCTGGCCTTTTCCCAGGTTGCCTGGGTCTGGTCTCTGAGTCTGACCCTCCTTTAGTTAGGGATCTGGGGGTCTCCCAACCTTTCCCAGAAATAGCTCCAGTTCTCTGGGGACCTCCCCTAACTGCCCAGAGCCTACTGCATTTGTTCCCACTCACCTTCAGTAGGCACTAGGTGCATTGTGCAAATTCAAAACAAATATAAGAAGCACAAGTCCCTCTCTTTGTTCATGTATGCAGAGATAAACTTAGGGACCTCTCCTCCCTCACCTCTTCCATTGCTTTTATATCTAGTGGTCTCTGTTCCTCCTTATTTTTGTCTCCTCCCCTCTAGAGTAGAGGGAGAGGTGAGCCTGGGGCTAGAGATAGCCCAGTCCTTGCTGGTGCCTGTGGAGTGTGTGTGTGGAGGAAAACACCCTCCAGGCCCTGAGTGCAGGTTAGGGGTTTGGGTGGATCTCGAGATGAAAGCTGTCTTTTATCTGACATCTGTCACATAGCAAGGAGCAGTCTGTTTGGGGAAATAGCTCCTGCCTGGGGCACAGGCCTTTTAGCTGAGGCTGTGATATGTAGTCCTTATCCACTGTTTCTTCAAAAGCCTTGGAAGGCAGTCCCCCTGGATGGGGGAATACAGAGAAAGGAAGAGTGAGTGGAAAGGGCATCTTAGTTTTGAAGAAAGGGTTTCTGGGTGCAGCATAAGACAGGATGCAGAGGCAGGCCTGGGGCCAGCCTGGTCCTGTGAGGGAGGCCTCTGCAACCGCATCAGGACCTCTGGAAGAGTGACTGGCTCAGAGATTCTCACTTCTCTTTTTCTCCTGGCCTTTAATAAACTTCATTTTGAGTGTGTTGGCATCCTCCCAGTTGGGAGGCAGCTGTGGAAAAAGAAAACTGAACTTGGAGACAGAAACCTGGGTTAGAATCATAGCCCTACCACTTTCTTGAGCAAATCGGTTCATCATTTCTTTCTTCATTCGTGAGGCAGAAGCAGTAAACGTTAGCCCAACCTGGGTTTGCCTTGTGGTGGCTGGAGATCCAAAAGATACAACCCAAGCCAAAGAGCAGGAGAGGAGAAGGAGGTCTTAACTGCAGAAGTAAAGAGAACACGGGGGATCTCTCCTGACGCAGTGTCTCCTCAAGAGCAAAACTGGGGAAATTTAAGCTAAGGAATCATGCAGATGCATGAAGGGACTTGGGTGGTCCTCAGAGTCCAAGCTTCAGTTCAAGAGGGTCAGAAAAGGGCAACATCATGGTCCCTCTGCCTTCCATGGATCTGGTGGTTGAGGCCCTCAGGCTAGTGTTTCCATCAAAACAGAGACAGAACTGGGAATCTTTACAACCCATATATTACCACTGCTATTTATACTTCTCTTGCCTGATAACACTTGTTTGTTTCTGTATTCTTTTGTTCCTTGTAGATCATTAATTACTGAAACCTGTTCCAGGGCCAGTGTTGTGGCCAGGCTTAGACTATAAGATGGCTTAGGCCAAAACTAGCTTCTCTATGTCAAGAAAGCCGTGCTTGATTTTCTTTCTCTGGGGATTCCGTACCATAACTGCTTAGTAGAACATCCTCCATGGTACTGTAGAAAGAATTGGTTTAGGGATTCGATGTGCAAATACCTCACACAGGGAAGGTGCTTAGCTAAGACATCTTTAGCTGATTTGAGTTGTTCCTGGAGGAACAAGAGGAAGGAGTCTGAGTTTTGTCCACCCTTGGCTTAGAATTCTAAAAAGAAAACAGAGAGCCTGATAGCCTGGGTGGCAATGGTGACTGGAATCATATGGAGGCCAGCTAGGAAGGTACAAGTTGAGGGTGGTTTACCTCAGGGTCAGACACTCTGCGTGGAACCTTCCTTCTAAGTGGGAACTGTGTGGACTTCCTTCCTCCATCTTACTGGTGAGCCCACACCCCACAACCCAACACTGAGGGCCTGGCTGAGCACTGAGGAACAGGTTAGTGCCCCAGGCCTGCCATGCCTAGAATTTGATGGCAGTCTGGGCCCTGTGCTGGGTGTGTCTCTTTCAGGGGCCACATACCCCCTCAGGAGCCAGGGGGGTTAGTTGGGGAGGGAGAGGAGTTTGTCAAAGTTCAACACACTTAGGAATGTTGACCAGGCAATCTCCCATTGGGAGAGGTTGCCCGTCTCTTAAATAAAAGGCTTCAAAGGATATATCTGTTGTCGAGGAAGCTCTGAGAAACATTCCTAGCCAAGACACCCAGTATATATCTGGACCTGACTGGAATGTGGTCAGTGGGTCACGAGGCAGATGACAGACCCGTCTTTCTATCCTACCACCATCTCCAAAACCAGAGCCACCACCCAGGCACTGACCAACTCCCTGCATCTGTGCAAAAGCCTCTATTAAAACCCTCATGACCGCCAGCACCATCCACCCCAGCCACCCCCAGAACACCATCCTCACATGCCCAAACCGCCAAAGCCACCTGAATTCACTAAGAAGGGTGTACTAGGTTACAGGTGAGGTACTCCAAGCCCTCCCCCAACTGCAGTAGGGAGAGAAGGGAGTGAAGCTGAAGTTTAGATGTGTGTGGAAGGACCACCACGGAGGAGCTCTCATGCAGGGGACACTGGTGTGTTCACATCCAGGAACGTTAAGAGCTGTGGGACTGGCCTCGGGGGCCGCCAGTCCTTCTGCTAGTGAGTCCACATCACCTGATGGCAACTCGGGACTCTGAGCAATCGGGTGACACAGTTGGAGAAACCCAAAGATGGGGAGATAAGGCATCTGCGCTTAGGAACATGTCATATTGTAGAAAAACTGGAGTGGATGCCCACTTAGTTAGCAGAGCCAAGGAGTCAAGCCACAGCAAGATGAAGACCATCATGGGCAATGGTGGGGTGTCTGGAGAGAGTGGATAGAGACTAGGGAGGTTGGCTTGAGAGGCATTTAGACAAGTGTAATCTCTTAAGCTTCCCTAGTAGCTTAGACGGTAAAGCGTCTATCTGCAATTCGGGAGACCCGGGTTTGATCCCTGGGTTGGGAAGATCCCCTGGAGAAGGAAATGGCAGCCCACTCCAGTATTCTTGCCTGGAAAATCCCATGGACCCGGAGCCTGGTAGACTACCGTCCATGGGGTCGCAAAGAGTTGGACATGACCGAGCGACTTCACACTCACACTCAATCTCTTAAGCAATAATTTGAGAAAGAAGGAATCTGACATGTTGGAGAAGGGAAGGCAGTGTATAAAAAGCAGAAGCGGTAGTTTTGTGGAAACTGCAGCAGTGACAGTATTTGTACTGGCATGTACATTATTCACAAGCACGTTCATCTCGCATTGTCTCAGCTCATCCTAACAGCCCTGCGGGGGGAGCATCCTTGTCATCATATCCAGATGAGATAGTTCTTGGAGACAGATGAAACTTCCAGAGGAGGAGACATGTGGGAAGGGCCTCCAGGCAGAGAGAACTCTGTGAATGAAGGCAGAAGAGATGAAGCACTGACTGTGGGGATGGAGTCAGTGAAGAGTTTCCACATGCAGAGTGAGGTCTGAGGCCATTCGTCAGTTGATGGACCATTCATCATTCTGGGCCATTACAAATGATGCTCACAGCAGTGAGCACTTGTGTACACATCTTGGTGTGAACACATGTTGTCATTTCTTTTGGATGTATGCCTAGGGAGTGGAATTGCTGGATCACATGGCTGTGACGAACCATTTGGGACTAGATTGTTTCCAAAGCAGCAGCACAACTTTACATTTGCTACCGGGTTTCTCTCTATATAGTTTTTAATTGGATTTGACCAATGGGAGACTGGGAGGCACATTACTTTATAGACATCAGAAGGTGGAGCAGAGTAATGATGGGGTATTTACTTCCTGCAGGGTTGCCATAAACAGCTACACCCCACTACTGAAGGCCAGATCTCTGGTCAATGACCCACCAAGAGTTGCTGGGAGGTCTCCACCAAACAATGGGCTACAGGATCTGCTCACATCTCCGTCCCTTGACTTTTTTTTTTAATTGGGTTAAGATGTATACAACATAAAGCTTACAATTTAAATCACTTTGAAGTGTACAGTTCAGTGGCATTAAGTACACTCCTGCTGTGCAGCCATCTCCCCCATCCGTCTCCAGAACTTTTCCATCTTCCTGAACTGTCTGCGGCTCTAGTGGGCAGGACTCCCCCACGTGGCTGCCCTGAGCACTACACTGTGCCTTGTGATTCCCCTAACCCCTGCCCACACACCTTTGTAAATCTTTTTAAATTTTTTTATTTATTTTTAACTGGAGGATAATTGCTTTATAATATTGCATAGGTTTCTGCCATACATCAATATGAGTCAGCCATAGGTATATATATGTTCCCTCCATCTTGAACCTCCTTCCCACCTCCCACTCCATCCCATTCCTCTAGGTTGTCACAGAGCACCTGATTTAAGCTCCCTGCATCATCTTTTCATTAAACTATCCTCAGTTTACTCAAGCATACCATTTATCTCCTGCCACACCTGGCACAACAATTCCCTGAGGCAGTGCCTAAAATTAACATCTCCATTGTACAAACGTGAAAACCAAGGCTGGGGGAGGCCAAAAACTTGCCCAATGTCCTCACCTAGTGAGGGGAAGGCTAGGATTTAGACTTCACCATCTGATTGCAGGATAGCTGAGATAAAAGCAGAGGTTACAGAAAGTGACAAGTGACAAACGTGGTCACCCCTGGGCAGATAGAGAGTCCCAACTGACTAGAGGATGAGGCTGGGATTGGGAGGTTGGTGGGGCCTCCAGAGAGGCTGCTTAGCACCTGGGCAGAGGGGAGCAAGACAGCCAAGCTCAGTTGGCATCGTGCTGAGCCAGAAGAGCATCTCCTGGGGGGAGATCATGCCGCAGCCAGCAACTGCCCCGTCTTCCTTGGATTGACCTGGGCAGTCAACTGAGAGGGGCTGAGCTCCACAGGCCAGGGGTGAGGCTGCTCTGGGAGTGAAAGTGTCCCAACCTGTGGCAGGCAGAGCCCTGTGGCCCTGCTGAGTAGCGGCCGGGTGTGACTGGTGTGACCAAATGGATTTATTCCATCATGAGAAGACTCCTGGGGTTGCCTCCCTTCATGACACTGCCCAAGAGTGCTGGCATAAAAGCAAGGGTCAGGCAGTGGAGAGAGGAGGGTGGCCAGGGAGGACTAAAGAAACGGCTGGGGTGCACTGCAGCTAGGGCCGGAGGCCAAGGGGAGAGGGGGTGGCAGGCCCCAGATGTGCGCCCTGCTCAGTTGGCTGGCTTTACTGGCCGCCTCCTTCCTGCTCCTGAAATTCGGCATCATCTTCCGGGAAAGGAACCACCTTCCTCCTGGTCTCTTCCCCTTCCCCATCCTTGGAAACCTGTGGCAACTAAGCTTTCAGCTGCACCCGGCAACGCTGCTCCAGGTAGGGAATCTGTCCTGAGTTGGAGGCCCTCCGGAGGGGTGGGCACAAGAACCCTCCCCGTCAGCCCAGGGACACTAGAAGTAAGGGCTCAGACACACATCAGGGTGACTCCTGCTCCTGCGGTTCACTTGTGTTATGGCCTTGAGCCTTCATTTCCTCATCTGTCCAGTGCAGAGTGGACGGGGGACTGCAAATACTGACTGTAGGGACTTTGCCCAGATCTCACCCAAGAGGATCCTGAGGCAGCTTCGCAGCCAGTGTAACGCAATGGAGAACATCATTTCACCAGACTCTGCTCCAAGCGGGTGCTGTTTGCGCCTGGAGGCCATTTTCTGAAAAGCCACTTTGGTTGGGAATTGGGGAGATTGGGACCCCCAAAGGTACACTCAAGTAATGCTGTGGCTTTAAGGCCCTTTCTGGGTTGGGTGGATCCCACCAGTAGAAAGGCTTCTGTTGCAAGGAGAGGGGTTTGAAATCCAGGCCAAAATTGATTTGTTGCTGAGAACTGGAGTTCAGCTCAGTTCAGTTGCTCAGTTGTGTCTGATTCTTTGTGACCCCATGAACTACAGCACGCCAGGCTTCCCTGTCCATCGCCAACTCTCGGAGCCTACTCAAACTCATGTCCATTAAGTCAGTGATGCCATCCAACCGTCTCATCCTCTGTCGTCCCTTTCTCCTCCCTCCTTCAATCTCTCCCAGCATCAGGGTTTTTTCAATCGAGTCAGTTCTTCGCATCAGGTGGCCAAAGTATTGGAGCTTCAGCTTCAGCATCAGTCCTTCCAATGAGAACTGGAGGGCTGGAAACAATTCCGTTCTGTGTGACTAGGCTCAGCTCTCATCAATGACAACTAAGTACTCTTTAAAATTCTGGCTGAAGATATGTGAGGACCATGATTCCCAGGCTCCAGCACCGTAGTGAGAGTCGTGGGACCTGGGTGTGAGGTTCTGGTCTTCCACTTTCTTTATTGCCCTCCATTTTCTTGTCTTTCTTCTTCCTCTTCTTTTTCTATTGGCTGTGCTGAGCAGCTTGTGGGATCTTCGTTCCCCCACCAGGAATTGAACTTGGCCCCAGCAGTGAGAGCGTGGAGTCCTAACCACAGGACCACCAGGGAATTCCCTGGCCTCCACTATCATAACATAAAGATAGTGATATGTACCTCATACACACACTGATGGTGCGCTAAAGCTAAAGTAACCTGTGTAAAGGCCGCACTGGACACTAAGCTCTGGAGAAAGTATAGTGATAATTTACTATCATCTGTAAAATGGGTGGAACATACCCAGCTCCCAGGGTCGTTGAGGTTCAATGATCAGACACCATGTCTGGGCCCTGACTATGCTAAGCCCACAGGGAGCCTGTGATGTGACCCCCGCTGACACCCCCGCAGTGGGAACCCGGGTGTTGGCTTATCTGATGAATGGGTGGTGAGTGCTCTGAGAAGGTGAGTACTGGGTGTGAGAAGAGGGGCTTCATGCCAAAAGGAAGGTGCGGGGGATGGGGTCAGCTGAGCTGTCTCTGCAACCTGAGACCCTGTCTCTCCGCAGCTGGCCCAGACTCACCAGCTGGCCCAGACTCATGGCCGCGTGGTCTCAATGTGGGTGGGCCCCACGCCGCTGGTGGTGCTGTGCGACTCCGGGCGGTGAAGGAAGCCCTGGTCTCCCACTCAGAGCAGCACTCAGGCTGGCCCCTCACCCCACTCTTCCAGGACCTAGTTGGAGAAAGAGGCAAGGCTGCCCTCCCTGCTGGGGACGGGGTGGCTGGGTGGTGACTACACACAGGGGTCCAGTGGGGTGACCCAGAATTGTTGACATGGAGGAACCTGCCGGGAGGACTCGGGTCTCCTCAGATAACCCTGTGCAAGGGGCGAGGGTGGCATGGGGAGGAGCCAGCCTTGGGAGTTACAAAGACCTGGGTCAAGTCTCAGCTCTGCTCTAGACGAGGCGCTCACTCTCTGTCCCCCAGTGTACCCATCTGTTAGATGGGGAGACTGACTGCTCTCGCCTCCCAGGGACAGGGCAGGGGGGAGGTTAAGTGAGTCACACACCCAAAGGTGCCCAGTACAGCACCTGGCTCAGAGAATGCCCTCTGCCCCCTGCTCTCCCCTCTAGGCCCTGACCTCCCTTCCTTTATCTCCTCCTCCAGTTCCTATGGGGACTGTTAAAGGCAAAATCAGGTTGGCAGCCTGGGAGGAGGGCACAGCTGAGCATGGACGGCACCAGGCTCACGGACCCCACGAGCCACAGATGCCCCTCATTGGCCGGCCGGCTGGCCAGACAGAGCACCATCCCAGAGCTGACTGGGAAGGCCCCAGGGGTCTGCCCTCCCCACCTGGGTGCGAGCCGGGCAGTCTTGGCCAGGGAGGCTGGGAGGGTCTGCTGGATGTGCAACACCCCTGGCCCAGGGGTCATCTGCAGCAATGGGCACAGATGGCAGCAGCAGAGACGCTTCTGCCTGGCCACGCTGCAGCAGCTGGGCCGAGGTCCGCTGGCGCTGGGGCTGAGGCTGCAGAAAGAGGCAGCAGAGCTGGTCGCGGCCTTCTACCGGGAACAGGGTGAGGAGCGGCCTGGACAGCCCCCAGTCCCCGCAGCACACAGCACACTCCTGCAGGGAGGCCGAACTGTGTGTGTATGTGCGCGTGCAACTGTAGAGGAGTGGACCCTTTGCAAGTCCAGTAGGGGACTTATGCTACATCAGTAAATTGGGACTTTCTATAGTGTGGGTAGGTGGGTGGACACAGGCCCAGAATGTCCAGTCCTTGGTGAAGCCTGAAGCCCTTCTCTACAGATGGGGAAATGTCCTCCCCCAACATCTTGGGCTGTTTACACCACAGACCCTTTGCACATGCTCTTCCTCCTCTAGAATATCCTAATCCACACCCCTTCCCTCCCTGTGAGAAACCACAGCTCCCCTCAGACCTGGCTGACATCACCTGCTAAGCAGCCCTCCCCGAATCCCAGGTCCGTGCATCTTTTGCTCCCAGCTGGGACACACCTGCCCCACATTCTAGCGTGTTTAAAGTGGTGTGTGTCTCCAACACCTCTCCTTGCAAACCCAGCACCTGTATCACGAAGCCTGGCCCATAGATGGTGCTCAGTAATCATTTGCTGAGTGAACAACTGAGGACTGAGAATGAATGAATGATGCAACGAACAGCCAAATACAGAGTGCTCAGCACAGTGCTCTCTGCCTCCTCACTCTGAGCCCTGCCCCTCTGCTCCCAGGGGGACCCTTTGACCCTCAGGCACCCAGTGTCAGATCCACGGCCAGAGTCACTGGGGCCCTCATGTTTGGCCACCACTTCCTCTCAGAGGATCCTTTCTTCCAGGAACTGATTCAAGCCATCAACTTTGGCCTGACCTTTGTCAGCACCATTTGGTGCCGGGTAAGTTGGTGCTCAAGGAAGCAGGTATGCTGGTCATTGGACAACTTGGGGTCCGATGCAGGCAGAGGCCTCAGCCAGGGCATAGCCGGGTGAGTGTCAGGCAGGGGGAGGGCCACAGGGCCTGTTTAAACTCAGGACATCTGAGGCCCCCAAGGACTTCATCAGCTGCTACCTGGCCCAGATCAAGGTGGGCCTGAGAGGGCTGCAGAGGGCTGGAGGTGGGGGTGGAGCTGGAGCATGGGGAGGGTCGGGGTTGTTGGGGGGAGGTACTGAGGAGCAGTCTTCCCAGCTGCATCTCATTTCAAAGTCACGGCCTCAGGTTCCCAGCCTGGCCTCAAATCTTTCAGAGCAATCCGAAGCAGCCACCATTTGGGTTTTTCCTCCCTTCTTCTCCCAGGCCAGTGCTGGCTCCTGCAGACATGAGTAGGGTGGGAAGCAGGAGACCTAGCTGATGTCAGAGCCAGCAATCCTGGGACAGTTCCCTCTACCCGGAGAATTCTGGTCACAAGTCTAGGGACTGGCCAGGCCTCGCTCAGGGAGACCCCAGGGCTCTGTTAAAGGAGAGCTTCAGATCTGGAGCTGCCCTCTCCATTGCCTGCCCACTAGGCCACGGATAACCCTGTCTCCACATTCAGTGAGCAGAACCTGATCCAGGTGGTGGTTGACCTGTTTCTGGGAGGCACTGACACCACGCTACCACTCTGTACTGAGTGTTCATCTGCATGATCCAACACGATCCAGCATGGAGCCATCTAGGATAAGGGGGCCAATGGGTACACCCTGCTGACTGCCCCTGGGCTCTGGGCCTCTGGGCTGAAGGCAATGGCCCCTGTCACTGGCTTTGGTCTGTAGCCCTGGGAAGGGGGGCCCTGCTCTGACCCCTGTGGTATGGGAAGTGTTCATGGCTTTGAATCAGAAGGGGGAGAGGGCTCAGGGAGGGGACTTCTATTCCTGGCTACTTAGTGATTCTGGGTAAGTAATTCAACCACTTAGAACCAGTGTGAGATGAGGCAGAATTATTTCATTCACTCATTCAGTACTGATTCAGCACCTCTAAGTGCCAGGCCCTGTGTTAATGCCCACTCAAGATCACAAAGAAAATGTGGCTAGAGTCCTCTCAGGGACCGACTAGATATGACCTAAGTTCACATCCTGGTTCCACCAGTCTTGTGACCTTTAGCAGAGTACCTGTCTGGTCGCAGCCTCAGTTTTCCCGTCTGTAAAATGGAGAGAACCGTTCCTACTCTATAGGACTCCTTGTATATAGAAAACCTGGTACATAGTGGGTGTTCGCATATGGATCCTTCTCCTTCCCTCCAGAACCCCTGGAGAAGCAAACTCTGCAAAATCTTGCTCATGAGCTCTGCCTTAGAGAAAGCCTGTCACTGTTGGGACCAAGGGTGGCTGAGTGATTGGGACAACCTAGGAGCCCTGAGTCTCCATGGTTATCTCTGGGTGCAGACCAGGATGGTGAGGAGGCTGGGCTGCAGCACCATCCTGGGACCCATGCAGAGCTGCCAGCAGAGAGGGTGCAGCAGGAACTGGACGCAGTGCTGGGCACCTCTGCAGCCATCTGCTACAAGGACCGCAAGCAACTGCCCCACAACCGCGCCACCCTCCACGAGGTGCAGCGTCTCAGCAGTGTTGCACAGGCGCCGTGCGCCGGTGTGTGACCTCCACCCGTGTGCATGGCCACCCTGTGCTCAAGGTAGGCGGCCCCTGTGTGACCTCACGACCAATCCAGCGCCTGCAGAAAGCACCCTTCGCTGGGCAGCCTGCCCAGCACAGCCACATGTTCCAGCTTCTGCCTGTCTGCCGGCTCTGTCAGTCATCCATACATCCATCTCCATCTATGGCTTTCCAGACAAGAGGGTTATGATTGTGAAAGAATATACTCATTTAGGGATATTTTTAAATGTTCTGCACTGTTCAGAAGTAACCCCTGCACATATTTTAATGTTCTTCTTCCCAATCTTTCTGTCCACATTTTAAAAATTTATCTATGACTATGCTGAATATGTAATTCTGAATCCTTCATGTGAGTTAACTCATTACTCTGATTCTTCTTCAGTATTGGTTCTCAAACTTCCAGAATCACCTGCAAGGCTTACTAAAATGTACATTAGAAAGAAAGGAAAGAGAGTGTTAGTGTTCACTTGTGTTCAGCTCTTTGTGGCCCCAGGGACTTGTAGGCCACCAGGCTTCTCCTTGCAAGAGTACTGGAGTGGGTAGCTATGCACTTCTCCAGAGGATCTTCCTGACCCAGGGATCAAACCTGGGTCTCCCTCATTGCAGGCAGATTATTTACTGTCTGAGCCACCAGGGAAGCCCCAAAATGGACATTGCTGGGCTCCATTCCCAGAGCACTGGGGGTGAGCCCTGAGAATTTACCTTTCTAACAGGTTCCCAGGTGGTGGTGATGCTTTGGGTCCCAGCACCACAATTTGAACACAACTGGTCCACATCACTATTAATGGTTGCACATCACTATTAATAACATTCCACCAAATTAGTGTTTTGTATTTCTTAACTCTCCTTCTAAACTTTTAGGCTATTTGCACTTTATGTGCCTTAGGCTTGGCCCGCATTTTGTATTATATCCTTGGAAATGCCTGTCTAGTTTCTTTCATTTTATATTAGGTTAAGAGGCTGTTGTTGTTTAGTTGCTAAGTCACGTCCAACTCTTTATGACCCCGTGAACTGCAGCACACCAGGCTTCCTGTCCTTGACTATCTCCTGGAGTCTGCTCAAATTCATGACCATTGAGTCGTGATGCCACCTAACCATCTCATCCTCTGTCATCTCTCTCCTTTTGCCTTTGATCTTTTCCAGCATCAGGGTCTTTCCTAATGAGCTGGCTCTTCGCATCAGGTAGCCAAAGTATTGGAACTTCAGCTTCATCATCAGTCCTTCCAATGAATATTCAGCGTTGAGTTCCTTTAAGATTGATTGGTTTATCTCCTTGCAGTCCAGGGGATTCTCAAGAGTCTTCTCCAGTACTACAGTTTGAAGGCATCAGTTCTTCAGTGCTCAGCCTTCTTTACTGTCTAACTCTCACATCTGTATGTGATTACTGGAAAAACCATAGCTTTGACTATACAAACCTTTGTCGGCAAAGTAATGTTTCTGCTTTTTAATATACTGTCTAGTTTTATCATAGATTTCCCTCCAAGGAGCAAGCGTCTTTGAATTTTATGGCTGCAAATACCATCCTCAGTGATTTTAGAGGTTAAAAGGATAAGTACTGAATAAAGAGAGATAGAGAAATAAAGTTAAAAACTATTTAAGTCAAAACCAGCTACTGTATATGTACATAAACTTGAGTCTGAACTACCTTGGGGTCAAGACAAAAGAGGAAATCCAAATTAGTTATGACTCTCATGTAATAAAAGCATACCTGTATGAAGAAAACTTTGGGGGCTTATCACCCTCCAAGAAGTTATTATGAAGATCATCATTCATAACACACTTTTGAAGGCCAGTAAACAATATATATTGAGTGGTGCCTTAAGTAGGAGTTTTTAAAAGATACAGGATTATTTTTCCAAATGGTAGCTTCTTACCTCTAACTCATTTTAAATGATGAAAGTTTGACATGAATACATTTTGAATGGAGTAAAAAAAAAGATAGAGTTGAGGTTTATAGCTCTCTAGTGATCCAACTTGAGACAGGTTTCTGACATGAAATGGGTTCTAATAATTTCTAATAACTAGTAACCTGCTCTCTGCCAAGCCTCACTGTGTTAAGGGATTTGTGTCCACTACAGCATTCAGTCTTCACAATGACTGACTGTCATGCAGATCCTAAGTAAAAGATGTTTATTGAATTAACTGTCTACCTCTCTGCATGCTCAGTTGCTTCAGTTTGTCTGACTCTTGTGACCCCATGGACTGTAGCCCACCATGCTCCTCTATCCCTGGGATTCTCCAGGCAAGAATACTGGAGTGGGTTGCCATGCCTTCCTCCAGAGGATCTTCCCAACCCAGGGATCGAAGCTGTGTCTCTTATATCTCCCATATTGGCAGATCGATTCTTTACCACTAGCAACACCTGGGAAGCCTACCTCTCCTGCTACGTAATAAATTACCCCCAAACTTAGCAACTTACAACAGCAGCATTTCTGAGAGTCAGAGATCTGAGTGTCTGTGGGTCAGGGGCCTAGGTGCTGCCTAGCTGGATGGCTCGGATTCAGTATCTCTCGTGATGCTATGATGCAGTTGTTGGGCTGCAGCTGCAGTCTCCCCTGAAGGCTCCGCAGGGAGGTCCCACATCTTCAGGATTCAGTTGATTCTGGGCAGTTGGCTGGAGGCCACCCTCAGTTTCTTGACATTGGGAATCTACAGAGGGGAGCTTAAAACAGCTGAACTCCATTAGAGCAAGTGAGAAGACAGAAGCCTTAGTCTTTTTGTAACCTAATCTCACATGATATCATGACTTTTGCCATATTCTATTTGCCAGAAGTGAGTCACTACAGCCAGCCCACCCTCAAGGAGAGAAGGTTTCATGGGGAGTGGATGCCAGGTATCAAGAATCATTTGCGGAGTGGGGTGTCATTTTAAAGAGGCACAGATAGTAAGGTTGCAAATTTTAATAAAAGATGTGGCAGAGTCTCTCATCTTGGTACCCAGTGCATGGAGGTGACGGCCAGAGCCCCAAGCCTTTCCTCAGAAAGGGGCTTTGGCTCAGCACTGATGCTCCAGCCTGTTCTTGCTGGAAGCCTTGATGGTACAAGATGGTACACCATGGAAATGTTGGTGAGAGAGAAGGTATGGGAGCCCAGTCTTCTCCATCATGAGAATCTTTGTTCAACTCTTACAACCATGGTTCAGGGCAGACTTGATTGTAAGGGCCTGGCAGGATGTGATAATTACATTCTTATTAATTTGATCAGACTTGAGGTCCCCACCTCCATGTACTTTCTTCTTCATAATAATCCTGTCTTTTTGATGTTGTTTTCTTTTTTTAAACAGATAGCTTATGAGAGCTCATGTAACTGCCCCAAACACGCAGTAAGAAACTTAACTGAGTTTAATTCATGTCCTTCTGATTCCAACTCTTTTTTTTGTCCTTTTTACCATACTCCCTGCCATTCATATTGTTCCCAAAATCCCATTTTAGTAAAGTAAATGAGCCAGTGTGTTGGATGGAGATGCTTTGCATTGTCTATTGTTCTGTTAGGTTGGCTAATACTGAACAGTCCTTGGCAGTATTTGACCATCAGGATCAGAGGTTAAATGTCTCCTGGATTGTAAGGACAGAACCATGTCATCAACTCATTCTGCTGTTAGCCTGGTAGGAGGCCTCAGGCCCTGGTGGTCTAAGAGTTATACTAAATTAAGGCAAGTTGAAAAAGAGGGAACTTGAGTTCATTTCTGTTTTATGCCATCTGGAATTAGCAATGTCCTTATTAATAGCACATTCTTGCCAATTGATTCTAGGAGTTTGTTCTATGATAAGAGCTCCAGGGAACCATTAACAGCCTGGAATCAATATCCAGCTTTCCCAGCTTGGGCAAGAGATGTCTCCTGAAAGTAGAATCAAAGCTTGACAGTAGATCATTAAATGTTACAGATATTCCTAAACTGTTCTTAACCATTCCGACAGTCGAGTGACGGTGAGAACAGCAACGGCCCCTAATCAAGCTTGTCTCCTCAGACATTCTGTTTGATTATAGACTCCAAGCTGCCATTTACAGGGAAGTTGGGCTAGAGTCCCCAGGAGGCACCCAGGAGGCAGATGGCTCTATAATTTGGAGGAGAAGAGGGTTGCCCTTGTTGAGTACTGGCTATGTCTGAGCCAGTCCCACGAGTTGAGGTTGCTCAGCCACTTTGCAAGAAGTCCAGGACATCACCCAGAACAGGACTTAAATAACTCTGAAGGGAAAAGAGCATCTTACCCAGAGCCTTTGCATCCAAAGGAGATTGTAAAGAACTGCCATAATGCAGAGGTTTCTTCTTCCCAGGGAGGGAAAACAAGGTGTGGGGTCGAAGTCTCAGAACTATAGCTAGGAAACAGCTTGTTTAGGCAGCAGCAGGAGCAAGTGCCTCCCAAGCAAAAGCCTCTGCCTGAAGCCATGGAGTCGCAAGGCCTGGGCGCCTGTCGGTCTGGATGGCTAGGGTCAGGCCCCTCCCTCCAGGCTTCAGTAGATCTACTGAAAAAAGAGGGGAGAGGGCTTCAGAAAGTATACACATGCTCTGTTTTCTGCATTCCTCATTGGCTTCTCTTTGGTGTGCAGGCTTCAAATTGCTGAGTTTTTGTCTTTAATTTCAAGATGTCTTTGTCAAAACCAAGAATCACGTGCCCAGTTCTCTAGTCCCCCAGGGATGACCAGTTTGATTCTCTGGTGCTGGTTAAGGAGCCACAGAATAAGAGGCCTGCCTCGGAGCCCTGGGGCTGGGTGTCCCAGATCCCGGGGGCCACAGCAAACCCCTTCCTGGCTCCCCTCGGGCCTCTTGCTCAGCCCAGGGCCTGCAAGGAACGGAGCAGAAGTCACCAACAGGAAGCTCCTATCTGCGCCCGTCTGGTCTGATCCTCTTTCCAGTCACTCACTCCTTTGAGGTAGATTGAGGGCTCGGATTAGGGTTAGAGGTCGTTCCCCTCTCCTCTCCCTAATTCTAAGGAAAGAAGCTTTCTGTCTCTTCTCTCTCTGCCTCGTTACTCAGTCTTCCTTACCCTTTGTCTGTCTGCTATTCCATTCCTCCTCTTGCTCTCATGCACACACACCACCACTGTTTGTTGCCCTGTGTAGGACATGGTCCCCTCTGGTCCCTACCAGCAACTGGCCCTCTTCCTAGGATACAGGAGCTGTGTCTCTAGCCAAGGCTGGGAGTCTTAGGATGGAGGTGGGTGCCCCTTAGCCAGGAGAGTAATGCCTAGCAACTTCACTGCTGTGAGGGCCTCTCTGCTGAATCTTTGGGCTCCCTGGCCCCAGACAACTCTCTCCTGCACACCTAGTGTTCTCTGAGCTCATGTCAGCCCAGCGTCAGGGTTGGGTGCTAGTCAACTGAGCTCCTTGAGCTACACCAGCTCGTCTCTGCAGGGCACCATCATCTTGCCCAACCTGGCCTCTGCTCTGTGACCCTGAGTGTTGGGGGACCCCCCGACAGTTCAACCCTGGCCACTTCCTGGACAAGGATGGAAATTTTGTGGTCAGGGAAGTCTTCCTGCCTTTCTCCACAGGTATGGGGTGCAGCACTGGTTGTGGGTGGTGGGTGTGATAGGACCCCTGCAGGACCACCTGCTGTCTCATGACCTTTCCTTCTGCTTCCAGGGCATCAGCTGTGCCTAGGGGACCAGCTGGCTAGGATGAAGCTCTTGCTGATGTTTGCCACCCTCCTCAGGACCTTTTCATTCTAGCTGCCAGGGAAGAGCCCAGGGCTCAGGCTGGAGTACAACTTTGGGGGCACCCGGCAGCCCCAGCCCCAGAAGATCTGTGCCATGCCCCGTCTGAACTGCCCCCATTCAGGTCCTAGAGAGGAGGTCCTGTAGCCGACTGGAGTCTGAAGACTTGTCCCATACATGTTCCCCACAAAGACCTGCCTCAGTCTCTCTCAGCTCCTGAAAAGTTGGAGAAGAACAGAGTTTACCAGCTTAGTGGCCTATGGTTCTCCCTAACACAAGCTCTGATGCGTGACATTGGAGGGTATACTTATTAAGGATTCTACCAGTGTGGTTCAGTTTTAGTAGCTCAGTCCCTAGGATTTTATAAGTTTGATTAAATCACGTCACAAGAGTAATCTGGGGAGTCAAGTCTCACGAGGTAGCCTCTCAGGAGTTCAGAGAGAAAAACCATAACGCAGTAATTCATCTCAATACTATTGATGCAGCCCTTGACAGGCTAAAACCTGGGAAGCTCATTTTCTGTCCTCTCCTGCCCTCTGCTGACCAGAGGCAAGAAGTGCATGCCCCTGCAGCCACAAGACAGGGAAAAATCTCCCCAGCAACCTAGGATGCCTCAAGTTTTAAAACATTGTGTTTCCAGGGACTTCTCTGATTGCCCAGTGGTTAGGACCCCACGTTTCCACTGCAGGGGGCATCTGTTTAATCCCTGATCGAGTAACCAAGATTCTGCATGCCTCATGGCACGGCCTAAAAGCAAAACAAAAGAATACCCCGCTGTGTCTCTAGACAAATATTGCTTATTAAAAAAGAATAATTTGATTAGGAAATTCACATTAAAGTCAAAATGAGATACCACTACATACCTATTAGTATTGCTAGAAACAAAGCTTGAACCTAAGTACTGGAATTCTCACACACTGATGATGAGAATGTAAAATGGTTCAATCACATGGGCGATTCCTGGTACAATTAAACATTATACCATACAATCCAGCTGTTTCACTCCTAGGTATTTACCCAAAAGAAATGAAAATATATATTTACAACAAAACATACTATATGATTCCATTTCTATGATATTCTTGGAAAGGCAAAACTGTAGGACATAAAACATAAGTGGTTGGCAAGGTCTGGGAGTAGGGTTATGGGTTGACTATAAAGGGACACAAGGGAACTTTTTGGGGGTAATGGGAATGTTCTATATCTTAATTATGAGTGTGTTTGTCAAAAATCATTGAACTGCATGCTTACAAGGGTGAATGTTGTATATAAATCATATCCGAATACATCTGACTTCTAAGAAAGAAATATCTTTTATCCTTTGAGTTATTTAAAAGATGTACCTATGACTTGTAAACAAAGAACAGACATAGAAAACTTACAGTTACCAGAGGATAAGGTGGTGGGGTGAATAAACTGGGAGACTGGGAGTGACATATATACAGTACAATTTATAAAAGAGATAGCTGGTAAGAACCGGCTGTATAGCACAGTGAACTCAGTACTCTGCAATGGTCTGTGTGGGAAAACAATCGAAAAAAAAGTGGATATATGTGTAAGGGTGATTCACTTTGCCGAACACCTGAAACTAACACAACATTGCAAATGAACTATACCAAAATAAAAATTATTTTAAAAAAGAACAAAAAGTGTCACTCATCATCTCCTTATATGAAGGGCTAAGTCAAGCCCCACTTACAGTGGGTCATGCAGTCACCAGCAACAGTGCTCCCTGAGGGGAATTCAGGATAGAAAAGCAGGAGAGTGCATTCCGTGTTTTGGATGCAAGGGCCCCTAGGTAGTTACGATGCATATCTAAGGAAGGATTTCAATGACCCCAGATGCTTTCATCTTCCCTTGTGGAGACAGGGGTTTTCCTTGTGGCTCAGCTGGTAAAGAATCTGCTTGAAATTCGGGAGACCTGGGTTTGATCCCTCGGTTGGGAAGATCCCCTGGAGAAGGCAATGGCTACCCACTCCAGTATTCTGGCCTGGAGAATTCCATGGACTATATAGTCCACGGGGTTGCAAAGAGTAGGACATGACTGATCATTACCTTGAGATGTCTGTAAGCTTTTCCTGCCTCACTACCTGTGTTTTCTCCGGTAGCTCAGTGGTAAAGAATCTGCCTGCAGTGTCTGAGAGGCGAGTTCAACGCTCGGGTCAGGAAGATCCCTGGAGTAGGAAATGGCAAACTGCTCCAGTATTCTTGCTTGGAATATTCCATAGACAGAGGAGCCTGGGAGACTACAGTCCACAGGGTCACAAAGAGTTGGACACAAATGAGCGTGTGGGTGCACACACAATTTTCCACAAAAAATGTGTACACATATTGATCCCTCCCCTGCCTGTTAGGAGCAGTTCCTTGAGGCTCTGAGAGGCTGTCTTCTATGCCACAGTTCTCAGTACTGGCCCTGAATAAAGCAGAAACTCACTGCTCTTAACTTGTGTGTTTTTCCCAGTGGACAAAATGAACCAACATTTCTAATTAGTAGGATATCAGTCATCACTGTGATGAAATAAAATGCCTATTTTATGGCAAGACAGGAAAAAATATAAGCAAAAAACTTCCTTGTAGCTTTGGGTCTCCCTGCTCCCCTTGAGAGTATGTGGTGCCTTGGCAGTAACCGGACCTCCTTAAAAGATAGCCGTCGTTCTTAATCTTGTAATGGGCCATGGTGACACATGACCCACTTCTTCCTTTGTATGTGCAGATCTGCACTGTGTAAATTGTCAATAATACATCATTTGATGTATATTTGTCTCAAAAACTTACACAACTATGCTTTGACCTCTAACACGTGGAACAGTCTTCAGAGCTTTCTGAAAGACTGTCTCCCAGTTTGGAATCCTCAGATTGGCTCTAATAAAAGTTTCCATTCCTTTCTTAGACCGACTATTAATTTTTTCATCCACAACTGTTAAACTGAACTGGGAAAATTCCAGCCTAAAATGAGGAAACTTGTATCAATTAGCCTCCAGTCTTTCTGCAAGCAAATGTACAAGTTTTTCTAGGCTTTTTTTCCTTCTTTTTTTAAATTGAAGTACAGTTGATATTGTGATCCACACAGTCAAAGGCTTTGGCATAGTCAATAAAGCAGAAATAGATGTTTTTCTGGAACTCTCTTGATTTTTCCATGAGCCAGCAGATGTTGGCAATTTGATCTCTGGTTCCTCTGCCTTTTCTAAAACCAGCTTGAACATCTGGAAGTTCACAGTTCACGTATTGCTAAAGCTTAGCTTGGAGAATTTTGAGCATTACTTTACTAGCATGTGCGATGAGTGCAGTTGTGCGGTAGTTTGAGCATTCTTTGGCATTGCCTTTCTTTGGGATTGGAATGAAAACTGACCTTTTCCACTCCGGTGGCCACTGCTCAGTTTTCCTTTGACTGTGTGGATCACAGTAAACTGTGGTAAATTCTGAAAGAGATGGGAATACCAGACCACCTGACCTGCCTCTTGAGAAACCTATATGCAGGTCAGGAAGCAACAGTTAGAACTGGACATGGAACAAGAGACTGGTTCCAAATAGGAAAAGGAGTACCTCAAGGCTGTATATTGTCACCCTGCTTATTTAACTTCTATGCAGAGTACATCATGAGAAACACTGGGCTGGAAGAAGCACAAGCTGGAATCAAGATTGCCAAGAGAAATATCAACAACCTCAGATATGCAGATGACACCACCTTTATGACAGAAAGTGAAGAGGAACTAAAAAGCCTCTTGATGAAAGTAAAAGAGGCGAGTAAAAAAGTTGGCTTAAAGCTCAACATTCAGAAAAGAAGATCATGGCATCTGGTCTCATCACTTCATGGGAAATAGATGGGGAAACAGTGGAAACAGTGTCAGACTTTATTTTGGGGGGCTCCAAAATCACTGCAGATGGTGATTGCAGCCATGAAATTAAAAGACGGAAAGTTATGACCAACCTAGATAGCATATTGAAAAGTACAGATGTTACTTTGCCAACAAAGGTCCGTTTAGTTAAGGCTGTGGTTTTTCTAGTGGTCATGTATGGATGTGAGAGTTGGACTGTGAAGAAAGCTGAGCGCAGAAGAATTGATGCTTTTGAACTGTGGTGTTGGAGAAGACTCTT